>VONZ01000989.1:0-259199 GCA_012976165.1 Labeo catla
TCATGCACTGAGGCTCTAACTAAATGTGATATTCATAAAACTTCTAACACTTCAAGAAGTGTCTTTCTGTATTGCAAATGACATTCCTTTCATGTATATGAAACTTTTTTAATGTGGGTCAGCTTTATTCATGAAACTGCATATACCAACGTTTTCTGAGTGAGAAAAAACGTCTTAGAGCATTTCTGAGCAAGACTTCGTTTCATGAGACAAAATGCATAAAAACACTTTTGGCGTTCCTGGAAGTCCTTATATGAGCGTTTCATGCACTGAGGCTCTAACTAAATGTGATATTCATAAATCTTCTTACACATCAAGAAGTGTCTTTCTGTATTGCAAATAACATTCCTTTCATGGATATGAAACTTTTTTAATGTGGGTCAGCTTTATTCATGAAACTGCATATACTAACGTTTTCTGAGTGAGAAAAAACGTTTTAGAGCATTTCTGAGCAAGACTTCGTTTCATGAGACAAAATGCATAAAAACACTTTTGGCGTTCCTAGAAGGCCTTATATGAGCGTTTCATGCACTGAGGCTCTAACTAAATGTAATATTCATAAATCTTCTAACACTTCAAGAAGTGTCTTTCTGTATTGCAAATAACATTCCTTTCATGTATATGAAACATTTTTGATGTGGGTCAGCCTTATTCATGAAACTGCATATACTAACGTTTTCTGAGTGAGAAAAGACGTTTTAGAGCATTTCTGAGCAAGACTTCGTTTCATGAGACAAGATGCATAAAAACACTTTTGGCATTCCTAGAAGGCCTTATATGAGCGTTTCATGCACTGAGGCTCTAACTAAATGTGATATTCATAAATCTTCTAACACTTCAAGAAGTGTCTTTCTGTATTGCAAATAATATTCCTTTCATGTATATGAAACATTTTTAATGTGGGTCAGCTTTATTCATGAAACTGCATATGCTAACGTTTTCTGAGTGAGAAAAGACGTTTTAGAGCATTTCTGAGCAAGAGTTCGTTTCATGAGGCAAGATGCATAAAAACACTTTTGGCGTTCCTAGAAGGCCTTATATGAGCGTTTCATGCACTGAGGCTCTAACTAAATGTGATATTCATAAATCTTCTAACACATCAAGAAGTGTCTTCCTGCATTGCAATAAATTCCTTTAATGCATCTGATATATTTTTAATGTGGGTCAGCCTTATTCATGAAACTGCATATACTAACGTTTTCTGAGTGAGAAAAGACGTTTTAGAGCATTTCTGAGCAAGACTTCATGAGACAAGATGCATAAAAACACGTTTGGCGTTCCTAGAAGGCCTTATATGAGCGTTTCATGCACTGAGGCTCTAACTAAATTTGATATTCATAAATCTTCTAACACTTCAAGAAGTGTCTTTCTGTATTGCAAATAACATTCCTTTAATACATCTGAAATATTTTTTGTATTCCTATTCGCTGAACTAGCAAAAGAAAAACTACACAATAGTGTTTTCACGACTTTCAATCAAAGGAAAGAAATTATGCTAGACTGATATCGGCAGTCAGAAGAGAGAACTATGTCAAATTTATCGTCCCTCCCATAGACGCGGCATTAGAAACAACCTCACATAGCATTAACCAGTTTTTTTGTAACTTGATGAAAAGGCGATATAATACAAAATATATTATATTTGTATATTATAATATGTTATAAATGTACATAAATATTTTTAAAAATCAAAATATAAAAAACTTTAAAGGTTTTATGATGATAATGACAGTTGAAACGCATCATCACAGGCTTGTGAAAAGGGTCCATAAGGATTAAGTTTAAATCTAGATTAAATCAAGGTTTATCTAATAATTCTGTTGCACCAAACTTTAAACCTTGTTTAAAAATAAGCAGGCGTACATTTAAACCATCAGTTTGATCCTGGATTTAATTTTACAATAAACCTGGATTAACTATAATCTTGTTGCTCCATCACTTTAAACTCAGATTTAAATTTCAGTTAAGGATTAACTTTAAACTTGCTACTGAGGAGGTTTAAATTCCCAAAATGGCAGCACTTATTTTGTGGATTGGAGAAAATGAAATAGCTCCTCACAGATAAATAAGGGACCCTTTCAATCCTATTGAGTTAGGAAGATGATGAATTTTCAAAGCGGTACAGATTCAGCAAGGAATCTGTGACAAGATTAAATTAAAAAATGGAACCTGCATTTTGGCAGTGACCCATGCTCCAGCTTTTAACAGCCCTGGGCTTTTACGCTACTGGTTGTTTCCAAATGGTGGATGGCAACCTTTACCTTTAAATGGCTGGTTGGCATTCACTTGAGCTTTTCGCAGCACGCTTTCTCTGAAACCCTCCACCTTCCCCAGCTCCACCTGTATAGATCTGCTACGGGTTATTTTGTATGCTATTTGTGCAGCAGCAATATATCTTAACTATTTACAGCACTGTATCACCATATGCTTTGGCAGTAGCAAGTTCTTGCTTGCGTACTTGCTTGCAGCAGCAGCAATAATTTATAACTACAGCAATAACTGAGAAATGATACAACACATGTCACATTGCAGCAAGAGGTCTTGTCCAGAGGGTGTTTGGAAAAAGCGTTGCGTTTTTTTATGTTGCTAGGCAACCATCAAAGCAGCAGTCCTGTCAGTCTAATCAAAGGATTATAGCGCAGCGCTCTAAAATATTTGGTTTTTGCTGTTAAGTAAACTGTCATATTTGCAAAAACCTTAAAAAAATACAGCTCCGGGTAACTAGCGATAGACTGGTTAGAAAAGTTTCCCCTCCATCACTGCAGTCTCAGAACTTTTTAAGCAACGGTAAAACTTTCGTCACCACAACGGAAGGCGCGCCTCTCCATTTGTTCGATTGAACAATGGAAAAAAACGCGATGTCGTCGGGCGCTTTTCTGCTCAGATTTGCTTTTTTTTTCAACTTCAGGCGCTCAGATCACTGTATTCACTGTAAAACATGGTTTCACGGGGCTTATTGTATATACGTAGTAAGGTTTCACAAAATAAAACAGAGCAAATAAAGTGTAATGATATAAATAAAAACAGTATTCTTCCACCAAACAATGTAGTTCCCCAGAAACAGTTGTGGTTGCAACAAAGTGGTTGCCAAGCAACACACAGAAGTAAACAACGGTGTATGTTTGTAGAGTAATTTACAACATCTTAGAACGTGGCTTAACCAATCAGAATCAAGAACCGGAACTATTCGTTTTATAAAGTACAGTACTGTAATGTAGTAAAATGTAGTATAGTTTACATGTGTATGTTACTTTAAAAGTGATCACTTGAGAAATCTTTTATGCAGCACACATTCTTTCCCTTAGACTGAAAAAACATTGTTTCTATATTGCTTATTTTTCATATTTAAAAAGATGGCCCATTTCAGTTTGTAGGTTTCACCTTTTCTTTTACTGCAGTAATATGACAGTAACATGCATTTATGATATTACAGAACTAACAATTTACTAGTTATAAATTTAAACTAACAAATAAATAAATGGATATTTAATACCATTACAGAAGTATTAGTCTACTGTTTACTCATATATTTAACAAACAAACAAACAAACAAACAAATAACTTTTCGTAGTCAGTTTCCTTTATTTTCATCTATTTTCTACATTGGTAAAGTTCACTAAAAACTATCTGCACTGGTTGTAGTTCTGTAGTAAGTTTTCTTTTTGCATTTGCAATATTTCCTTTTTTTCGAAGCACCTCTCCCTGTAACTTAGCATTCTCGATTTGAATTACATTCTTTTCTTTCTCTAATTGTAGTAATTCAAGATGATTTTCGCTTAAATCACTTTTTTGTCTTTTGCTCTTTGGGGGCTTATCTGTTGCGGAATCATCTGGATTAATATTATTATTTTTTGTGTGTATGATAATGAATCTATTTCTCCAGTAGGGGGACCCTTTGAGGTTTTTCCAGCAGGCTTTTAGATTATTTAGGGCAAAGAGTATAGAATACCAAGAGGAGAAACTCTGATGCTTTTTTGGTAACAGCCACTAGGTGGCACTTCGGTAGCGCGGCCGCCATTTCGGAGTGAAAATGCCAACTGGACAACGGCACAGAAGCAGAAAGAATGGCAACGAAAGAGAAGTCAAAGTGGAAATAAAAGAGCGCAGTGACTGAAGGGAAGTAGTGTGTGACACGCAAAAATTGCAAAAAGTCACTCTACATGGCTAGATTTTTGTACGGATCAGAATCCATCACATCTTACGCACTCAAAATTTGTGAATCTGAAGCACAATATAAAATTTCTCAAATCAGCAAATTTTATGACTACTACAGTAAATGTTGTATTGTATTATTATATATGTTTTATGTTATCAGTTGTGGAATCCAACCATTAATTATACATTTGAGTTTCAGGCAGTTTTAGCCTGTTTTATTGTCTGTTTTATTGTTTTATTGTATTTTTATTTTATGCAACGTTACACATTACTATTATTATTGTTACTATTATAGGTCTGACATATATATTGTATTTATACATTATATTGTAGGCTACGTTTTAATTCACTGGAACACACTACAAACATGATGATCTTACAGAACATGATGCATTGCTGTGTCTGTCATAACTGAATCATTAAATAATTTTGGAGACAGTGGCTATGTTTTTATTTTTTTTACATCATTTTTTGTTTACAGTCATGCTTTACGGACATTAATATAAGACAATACTGCAAAAACAGTTTATTGTGAAACTGTTATATATATTTATTGTCTAACATTCTCAATTTTCTGATGCATGTCCTTAATTAAATTTTATATGTTGGTATTAATTCAGCATTTATAATGCCAATACTTGCACTTAAAATAGGAATTTCAACCGAAATTGACATGGTTTCTAGAGCAAAGATTTGTGAAAATCTGTTTTTGATAATCACTAGTCCAGTGATTGTACGTTATTCTATGTTGTCGTCATTTTTTTATTGCTATAATAACGAACAAAGATTACAGTACGTACAAAACATACAAAAGTCCTTTCAATAATAAAACTTATTGTTTAATAGTTAACAGAAGTACAACAGTTCTTAAGAAATAAACGGAAAGGAGTGTATTAAAAATGTGTCATCGTTCAGGTTGTGTAGTTTAGCTTTAATGTACGTTTTTTAAACAAAGCAAGCTGATATTTGCCATAGCGACAACAAGAAGCTAGTGGACTGCAGAGTCACGTTCACTCCAAAATGGCGGAAGCGTAGGGCTGCTGCTGGACACCGCTGTTGCAATGGAACGTTCTATTGGCTTTCACTTCTTGTCAATATAAGTTCTTTGTTTAGGGGTGCGCGGGGCACAAACTAACGCAGGGTTAATTGTAACACACGTGGTTTAAACATTTCCACGTATGATAGCATAACCAAATTTACGGTATTTACTAGATGCCATGGCAACACTATGCAGAGAAAAAAGCGCGCCAAAATTCATGCTTGGCAAGTCAGCAGAAAACACTAATATGGAAGAAAATTAATGATAAATGTCTTTGAAACAAAACAGCATGTTGAATTGCACTAACTGAAAAAATAATGCATTGAATTAACAGTGCTTGCATTTTAATGCCTTGTATTTTATTTATCTTGTATAGAGTTATTTAAACTGTGAATATTTAAATTCAAAATATTTCACAAACATTTTCATAACTAAAAATTAAAAAAATCATATTCACCTTCCAGAATTCACTTCCCAAATAGTCAATCTGTTTAAAAATACAATGTGTAATATTTAGGGTTACCACTTTTAATACAAAAAAATAAGGGACGCATACTGCAGCGGGGGCCACATCCCTTGGGGGCCAAGAGCACAGTGATCACAGGCCCAATGGCATGCCAGTGGTGGTAAATCGCAACTTAAAATATGTTTTCAGGAAAGTATGAACACTTGGACATTAAAATGAACTGTCTTTTATTGAAATGCAGTCAGTCTTTCTCTTTTACAACTCAACAGACTTCTCTAATGATAATCGTAGCTGAACACATAGGCATAGCTGATAATAATTAACATAGGCCAAAATAGGTCAAACAAAGTGTGACAGTAACCACAAAAACAGGCTTTGGATGACCTTGTGATATGTGAACCACATTTTAATAACTAAATTAAATTTACAGATTCACAACTTATTAACTCTAAGTTAAATATTTTATATTCAGAAATACAATTGGAAAAATATAGAAAGTGCACAAAACTGCAAAGGAACCTTTCTTGAACACCAGTAGACCAGAACTATAAGTGTGCAGTACTGGAGCTTCTTGTCACTCCGTGCAGCACTGAGTAGCTGTTTGTCTTTTAAACAGCTAGAGTAAAACTCTGAACAGGACTGTTTAAAGTTGAGGGTGATCAAGAGCTCACTCCTAATGAGCTCCACAGAGCACCTGTTCCTGCTGTCACTCCATTTATTGGTCATTATGGAAAAGATTCTTTCCACATAGCCAGTTGATGCTGGGATGCTCAAGATGTGGCTGATTATGTACAGCATGTTAGGCAGGTCAGCCATTTGAAAGAGAGCCACCCACCTGGCAGCCACATCTTTGGACTTCCATTCATCCTCTGCATCATCTTTGAGCCTCTTCAGAATGGTATTTGCTGTGGTGCATTCATCATAGAGGTTGCAGGAAGAACAGCTAGTTGTCCACAGAAAAGTCAAACCATTTCTCAATGTATGAGATTGCTGTGTTGAAAAATGCTGTAAAATCTGCCCTTGCCCTGTCTGCTTCATGTGGGAGAATATTTTGCAGCTTTACTTTTGTTAAGTAGCCATAAAATTGGTCATCTCTTCTCTGTGTGAGTTTTTGCTTGAAGGTAGACATAATGGAATATATCTCAACACAGTTCTCAACCACTTCCTCAAATAGGGAGAGGATGTTATTGGAGAACAGGAGATAAACTTCCACATCATCCGGATCTTCCTCAGTTGAGGCTTCACTGAGCTTTAACAAAGATCTGATCTGTCTGGGACACTCTTCTCCGAGGCTGATGAAATAAGACCTGAGAGCAGTCCAGGTTTGCAAAAGACGGGAGATGGCTGGATTGAGAGACAGCCACTTGAAACGTCGTAGAATCTCATGAAACTCCACATCACAAAACTGGCAAAAGTCTTTAAGGGATTCCCTTCGTTTGGCAGATGTGGCAAAGTGGCCATAGACCTTCAGCACAACATTTTCCACATCTACAGTGAGCTGGTCGAGAGCAAGCTTCACCGTGTTGTGCACAATATGGGCATGGCAGTTCCCTTGCAGCAGATCGTTTTGCTTTTTCTTTAGGTTAGTGAAGACAGAGATGTGGATTCCATAATTAACATTAGTATTGTCTGCACTATATGCAGTAACTTGACTTAATGATAAGCCAAATTTATCAAGGGATTGTTCTATAAAACCTATAATACCAGCAGCAGACTCATCTGCATTTTTTTCAAAATCAAGCATTTTGTTACAGATCCCCGTTTCTGGCCTGAAGTATTGTACTGCAAGGGGAAACATCTTCCTGTTCCCTTTATTTGATGCATCTATCTGTATGGAGAATGGGAGGGGTTTGTTTGACTTTAAGACGTCTACAACATCAGCCACTGCTTTTGGAGCAAGGACGTCTTTGGCCATTGCTTCAGCCTTTGTTCTCCCGACAGACATTTTCTTTACGATTTTGGAGTCAGAAAATCGTGGAATCTGCAGAATCTTTTGGTTGAGCTTGTGTCCACAGTCAGCACTGATATAGCTGATGTTGTGTTTAATAGTGTGGTACACCTGCGTCAACTCAGCTACTGTAACCTAGAGGAGAGGAGAAAATACTAATGAACCTAATTTTAAAGGGTGGTATTGATAACAGATTTTGGCTAAAATATTTGTCATTATTTGCAGTAACACCTATCCAAATATGGAAACAGCACATACATAAACTAGCTACAAACATTAGCTAGTAAAGTTTTTATATAGCCTATTTCTAATTTTAAAATATGGAAAGTTGCAATTTACTAGTTTATTTTCTTTACATGGGCATTATGTTGTTTATTAATGTATTAAATGTAATGTTTCATGTAATAAATTAATGCTTATGTGTCTGACTTAACCTTAACAAACAAATCATAATATTACATTGGAATGTGATCCACTTACATTGTATTTACAGACTTTTTACAAATTACAATTTGTGACCCAGGCCAAATCTAATTCTGAGATAAAGTTTGATTTTAGCCATTCATTTCACTGTGATTTCAGTTGTTGACATGGTTTTACTCAGTTAATATTAAATACATATATTTTTATTATTTTCACAGACTGTTCTTTATTTCATGTAGAAAACAGTAAATTACAAAAAAAAAAAAAATGACTCCAGCTAGGTTTTCACAGACTGGGTCACATTTTTAACATTATTTAGCAATTAATTAATTAATTAATTAATTAATACTGTTGATAATAATTACACTGTCATTACCATGTCTGCTTCGGGAGAGACTTGGGGTACGAAGAACTGTCTGACTGTGCTTTGATTTTTGTGAGCTCTGTCATTGCGGGAATGCTGCTCTCCGGAGGCATGTTGTCGCACGTCTGACAGACCACCATGAGCCACAGAGAACGCTCTCCGACAAATTGTGCAGTTGGCTTGATAACAATTTCCGCTAACACTCTGCAGCCAAGTATTTGTTTCCTCCCACTCTCTGCGGTATTTTTGCAGCCGCTTGCGTTTAAGCTCTGAAACTTTAAGACGCGGGGGGTTACCTGGAGAAGCATCTGCCATTTTTTAATATTACTCTCTGCCAACACTTTGCAGACTCTGCTTAAAAGACCCGCCCTCCTCACTGGACAGTTAAAAAGACCAATCAATCTAACGATGACGTCAAGTATTACCCAATCAAAAGTAGGAAAGGAGGCATCTTCATAAAATGCGTGTGGGATGATTTGCATGAGACGCTGCTTTAAAAAAATGATAAAAAATACGGGACAAAACTCGTCCCGTATTGATTCAAAACGGGACGCGCAATTTCATTCTCAAATACGGGACGATTCCGTATTTTAAAGGACGGGTGGCAACCCTTCGACAGGCAAATTTCGGTCCATAATTCAATTTTTTACAAATTTGCTTCCACAAATTTAGTGGTTAAAATTCGGCAGAAAATTCGGCATTTCACATCTGGGAGCTGCAGGAATAGCAGTAGAGCACCGATACACGATCTCCAGCTGCTATCAGTTGCTCACCAGCAGGTGGCACAAGCGGCTGTTGATGAGGGCCAAAGCGACCAGTAGTACAAGCCGTTCTTCATGTAGCTTTCATGTAGCAAGTTATGACTATCAGGGCCATAAGAAAAGCTATTAAGAAAAGCTGATTATGTTTATGTTTAATTCAACATGTTCGCTGCTACCTCGTTTCCCAGTGTAGACTACATGTAAGCAGCTTTCTCTAATGCAAAGGAGATTATAATGTTTTACCCGATGCTGATGTACACAACTAACATTAAATCTGATGAAGACATATATTGCTTTCGTTACTTAGATTTCTTAACTTTGTATCATAGCTTGTGTGACGCTGTGCTGTAAATACTGTAAAGTGTTTCCCTCATACGTCACACTCCGGGATTCCCCAACGAAGCGGAACGCCCCTCAGTGAACTAATGCAGTGATATAAGACCTCAGATCTCAGAGTACACTTCATTGATGATATGACCTATGAAGACTACAGTTAAGCAGATGTAGAGTGTGAATGAACGCACAAGGTTTCATGCCGTTTCTATAAAAAATAAAATAAAATAAATGCTTCACGTGGATCAGTGGGCTCACACAGTGATAGCCATTAAAAGACCAAACTCATAATACACCGACTTCATTGATGATGCAAACTATATACACGGGCAGATGATATCAGAATGAACGCAACTTATGTAATGCGCAAAACTGCACGTTATATACGTTAAACATATTTCCCATAAAGGACCCGTAAGGTTTTTTTTCTGACACCTGGACCTGACTCTCCGCAATCTCTGATGAAATCGGTCGGGTTTTCTCTGTATTAGATCATCAAACATATCTCAAAGGAAGCCGGTGCCACGGTCCTGACCGCATCAGTAGGCGCGTTTCCATTACAGATTTGCGCAAAACTTTGGCGATATTTATACATGTCGATAAAAAAGTATTGCGAAATGACAACCTTTCCATCAACCTATGTTATGCCACTAAAACGTAATTTGTTCCTCTTGCGATAAGTAATGGCAACGGATTTTGGTGGGATTTGGACGAATTTTGGCTTTATTTAATCGAAAGAGGTGTATGCGTGTATCTTTACAGAAGTAGCGCGGAGAGCCGCTTCAGAAACGTGTGCGACGCTGCTGGTATATATGCTACAGATGCGTGCAGCCTACATAGTCTAAGCATTAATATCAGGGAAAGACCCTCACACTTGAGAGCGGCTACGAAGTGTTTCTTGGAGTTTATAGTACATTGAAGAATGATCATATGACTTTTTACATATGCCATGTCACCTATAAATGCGAAAAAAGCCTTTTCCATTGCAATTTTGCAAAATGTTCCTTTTTCGAATTGCCTGAAAAACCACCTCATACAAAAAACGTAAACATTTTTTTTGCGATATATGGGAGTTTTTGCGAAATTGATGTGTTTCCAATTTAAATTTGCGCATCTTGAAGGGTAATGGAAATGCAGTTATTGTCTTTACTGGGTGTTCTAGCAAATATTTGCATTTATTCACATATGACCGGATGTGGTGTACTGTCATGATTTTGGCTAATGCAGGAGACCACTGAATGATGTGCATCAGACTTGGAAGTGGCTATACGCAAAGCCGACTGATAAAGGAGTGGGTATACGCCATATACCTGTGTATACCCTCCACTACACCACTGATCTTCTACTTATCGCTTGCTCGATTTCTGCAGATCAGTTTTTGTGAATGAATGACTTGAATTTGTGGAAGCGGATTTGTAAAGTGAAATAAAATGGACCGAAATTTGCCTGTCGAATATTATACATCGTATTTTTAAACAGACTGAATATTTGTGAAGTGAATTCTGGAAGGTGAATATGATTTTTTTAAATTTTTAGTTATGAAAATGTTTGTGAAATATTTTGAATTGAAATATTAACAGCTTAAATAAAGAACTCTGTTAAATTTCAGAGCCTAAAAATGCAAGCCCTGAAAATACAAGGCATTAAAATGACAGCACTGTTAATTCAATGCATTATGTCTTCAGTTAGTGCAATTCGACATGCATCACTGCCTGTTTAGCCCCGTCCACCGATTCGCACATATAGTGTTTATGAGAGAGGTGAATGCACAGGTCTGCGCAGACACCAGCCGATTAAGATGCTGTACAGTGCCAAGTTGTGGAAAAAAACAGGCTTTGCATTGCCTGTGGGGAATGTCAACTTTAGGGGCTCGCATTTTAAAATATATTCAAATAGCAAATAGTTATTTCAGATTGTGATAACATTTTACAATATTACTGTTTTTACTGTATTTTCGATCAAATAAATGCAGCCTTGCTGAACATGGACGTTTTGTATTTGGTTGGCTAATAAAATTTATAAAATAATACTAAAGCTAATAATATTAATAAAATTAATAAAATCTTATGCCTTAAAATCTAATTATGCCATCCTGGTATCATGGACAGTAACATTTTATAATAACTTTCATTATTAAATCATTAACACACATTATGCAATGCTTAACAGATAGTATAAGTCTACACAACAAAGACTAAATAAATGACCTTTACAGACTGTGATTATGTGTTAATGATATCAACATGAATAGTTTGTGAACTGCTTAAAATAGCTAATTAAGCTATATTTTCACAACATTTGTAAATGTAAAAATGAGCATGAGCTAATATGTAAACTGAAGTTTAACATTTTTAACCATTCAAAAGTACATTAACAAATAAACTTGTAATCATTGTTACTATTCAAATCATTTGTAGATTTTTAAAACGTATTGAAAGTTTGATTTGACATTTGTTAAGCATTATATAAGGTTTGTTAATTTATTAATGGAAGCTTTTAATTATTGTAAACCATCTGTCAAAATCATTTGAAGTTTTTTTATTTTTATTTTTTTTATGCATGATCATATGAATGCAAATGCGTGATCATACGAATTAAAAGTTTAATGACATTTGTAATCATTTCGATTTACATTAAATAATGATCTGTTAAACATTTGGTAATGTTTAATAAGTTCATTAGTTAACATTAACTAGTAACATTATCTCCTATTTGTAGATATGTGAATATGTATTAAATAATGATTAGTTAAACATTCTATAATGTTTGTTAATGATTTATTAATGAAAGTTATTATAAAGTGTTACCCAGCAGGTTCTCGAGGCCGTGCTGTATTGTGAATAAACAGCATGGCTTTGAGTACCTTATTGCTCACATGCGCAAAACACACGCACACACGCACACACACACACACACACACACGCACACACACATGTTGGGTTTACATGTTTTATGGGGACATTCCATAGGCGTAATGGTTTTTATACTGTACAAACTGTATTTTCTATCGCCCTACACCTACCCTACAACTAAACCTAGCCCTCACAGGAGACTGTGCACACTTTTACTTTCTGAAAAAAAGTCATTGTGCATGATTTATAAGCCTGTTTCCTCATGGGGACCTCACAAATGTCCCCACAAAGTCAAAATTTACTGGTATTACTATCCTTGTGGGGACATTTGGTCCCCATAACGTGATGAATACCAGGTGCACATACACACACACACACACATACAGACATGTGTATATATATATATATATACAGTAGCCAACATTTGAAGTGGATCAAAACCTTTTATCTCAATACCCATTCTAGTCTATATATATATATATATATATATATATATATATGTGTGTGTGTGTGTGTATGTGTGTGTGGGGGGGAAATGTAATGTCAAAATTTTTGTATATTTGTATGTCAAAAGTATTGTACATTGTGCAATTATTATTTTAAGAATTTCCCATTTTCATTCTGATTAAATTCTGATCATTCTGATCTAAAACAAGTCCTTGGGAAACAAAGAAATATACTAGATTAGATTTTTAAGGATTTTATTTATAAACATACAGTATATTGTGAAGCCATTGCATTAGAACATCAAATTAATCTATTTTTCGATAGTGTAGATTTGAGATTTTATTAACACAATAAATATACCTTAGATTTAATATATATATTCCAAGGTAATGACTGTATTTCCCTCCTGAACAACATAATCATAATAAATCAACATAACAAAAACAGCATAACTTCCCTGGCAAATGCCTTGGCCCTGGGACAATTTAAAGTTTATTAAACAAATTAAACCTAAAATACATGACAAGACCCTAAGCACTAAATAAAGTTAATAAAGTGTTACATTTAGCCAGTGAGTGTGTTATGATGGCCAGTTTATGAACATTCTAAAAACAATGTTTGTATTGCTTTGTCATGTTAAATTCAGTCATGCTCAGAATGAAACTAAAACAAGATCATTGTTTTATATAAATCCGTGTCTCATTCGTCCATTCGTTTTTTGATTTAATATTAAAAGAAGAAACATGAGAAAACAGCTCCTTTTTCGTTTTTTTATTTTTTCCAGAAGAACGAAAAAGAAGAATTCAGCTTGATTTTTCGCTTTTCGTTCAGGGGTGGAAAATGAATAAACAGCTTGAATATTCGATTTCTACACGTGGGCGGAACGAAACGACCAATCACCCTGCTGATTGGTCAGTCGAAGTTCAAACCATGCCCCAGTCAGTTCTTCCTACATTTAATCTTTTTCTCATCAAACAACCACACTAACGATGGCTCGACAAAACCCGTACCGGGGCAAAGAATAGACAGGGCTTTCTTCTACGTATACATAAATTTATCTACGCTTTGCATTAGTTGCCAGGGTTTGATGGCTGTCCTTTTGATGGCAGCCTACCCTGGTCGCCCAGTAAGTAAAAAAATATTTTACATTAAATATTTTAAACAATAATACAAAAAGGAAAGAATAGGCATTGACTTTGGTGTAAGTCTAACGTTCACACAAGAACTGTCATTCTGACTATCTGACAACCAGAGCAAGTCGTTGTGCGTTCTCTCCGCGCTGTCATTGTACATAGACACTATTAACATTTACTTCACCTCACTTCATGGCAAATCCGTAAATGAATGGTATTCAGAAAACAAACAAGAATAAAAAAATTTAAGTAGCCATGTAAAATAAAAATATGCCTATTTAAAAATAGTGGCATTATAAACAACATTTATTTTAAAACGCCGAAAGGCATTTATTTAATTCCAAAGTTTCCATAGCCTCTTTGCGATTTACCTGCTAAAATATTTTTGTAAAGGAGGCTTCTTCAATCGGGTCCCAATATGCAAGCAAAATAACAGTCAGCAACTATACAAGTTACATTTAGCCTATAGGCTATTGTACAAGACACATTTAATTAAGCATAATAACTTTTTACATGTTTGGTTGACGGTGTTTTACTTTGATAATGAGCAGTGCTATGATATACACGGATATGTTGTGTGAGCGCGCGAGGCGCCAGCGCCATCACTTGAATTTCTTTCCTCAGCAGCGGAAACAACTTAATACTCTGTCATTTACAGTCATACAGATAAGAGCAGGACATCATTCGAAATGGAAAAAAATATATTTTTATTGTGTAAATTCAAAATGACAGCAAAAATGCCAGCAAAATCCCTTTGAAAAATATAGAAAACAATAGAATTCCACTGGCGAAACTGCGGAAGACGGCATGGTTTGATCCTCGGCTGACCAATCAGCAGAAAGGGGCATTTCGTTCCGCCCATGTGTAGAAATCGAATATTCAAGCTGTTTATTCATTTTTCCACCCATGAACGAAAAACGAACAATCAAGCTGAATTCTTGTTTTTCGTTTTCTTGAAAAAATAAATGGGTATTTTTAGAAAGGTACTGTAGTTTGAGCTATAAATGTAAACTTAGCCAGGAAAAAAAAGTGCTATGAAAGAGGTAAAACTGAGAAACTTAGGGGCAAACATTTCAAAGATCAAGGTGCAGTTCCACTTTATATTAGGTGGCCTTAACTACTATGTACTTACATTTAAATTAATAATTTGGTACAATGCACTTATTGTGTACATACATAATAAGTGTTTTTACATTGTACTTATATTTTAATACATAACTGAATGTAATTACATCTGTAATTAGTTTCTGCAATTACATTTACAATTACACTGTTGACCCATCGCTCACACCTTAACCCACCCTTAAACCTACCCATACCACCAAATCTGTCCCTAACCTTATCAGTATCCCACCTCAATAGCAGCAAAGGTGTTTTGCAATACAATATGAACACAATAAGTACACTGTACTTATTTTTAGATGTAAGTACTTAGTTAAAGGGGTCATCAGATGCCCATTTTCCATAAGTTGATATGATTCTTTAGGGTCTTAAAGAAAAGTCTATAATATACTTTGGTTAAAAATTCTCAATGGTTCTGTAAAACAACACCATTTTTACCTTGTCAAAATGAGCTCTACAAAAATCATCCCATTCTGAGGGATTGTTCCTTTAAATGCAAATTAGCTCTGCTCACCCCGCCCCTTTCTTTTCTCTGTGGAGTGAGGAGCCTGTTTACTTTAGCCACATTTAGCCAGTAAACTTGCTAACTAGCACGTTATTAGGAAAGGCGATCGCAAAGATTCATAAAAAAACCCTACACTCACTCAGCTGGATCACGAATAATTTGTGCGAACATAGATGGATATATGTAGATCAGGAGGCGCATTCCCATCACAAGCAAACGTAATCCACTGCATCTTCAGCTGCTCAGATGTCGGCAGTAAATGACGACCACTATGTTTATTATTACATCCAGCAACACAACACCTCAGTTGCTCAATCTGAGATATTCTTGTCTAATTTACATCACTGCTCTGCATCGAAACAATGGAGGTCGGACTGTGACAGCTAATCTGAGGTAAGATGCTCATGTCAATCAACTGTCGTGGGAGCGGCGTCACACCGATAGGCATCTGAGAATGGCTTGATTTGAAAAAGGGGATATTATTAATTAAAAACCACCACATGGATTTTTATCATTATAGGGTAGATTTGTACATACACTGCCAACACACATTAATGTTCAAACAACATGAAAAAGTGAACTTTGCATCCAATGACCCCTTTAAGGCCACCTAATATAAAGTGGGACCGGTGCAATTTGATCATATATGACCACAAATATTCAGTTTTTCACATTAGTATAGAAACAGTCTTTGGATCCGAACTTTTATTCCTATTAGGTTTCTCATGTATACGATTTATCTCTCTTAAGGCACATTGCTTCAGTGCAACAACTACCCAAACCCTCAAACAACAAAAGGACAGTGATTTGCATAAAAAATAGAGCTGTATGAATATGGCTGAATATGACTTCTCTTTTTTATCAGCTCAAATATACTTTTTATGTATAAAAATACATACTTTACTCCAGACAGAAAATACAATGTTTAGGGGTATTACAGGGATTGCATTCCCATAATTATAGTTGATCTTTTTATCTTGAGGCACTATAGATGACACTGGATACAGACAGGAATCACTTGACAGTTTTCTTGAACATATTTTGGTGTTTTAATCCACTCAAAAAACACTAAAAAATAATTATTCAAAAGCCATCAAAAATTCAGCTCACTCTGAATACTCAGCTGTAGTTGAAGCACATGAAGCCAGATATTTTAGAATATGTCAGAAATATTTTTAAACAAAATTCATTTGCAGCATGAAAATGAAGATGGATTCAGACAAATTTAAAATAAAGAAGTCCATAAAGAAATTTAGCTTAGATTCTTTCCTAATTAGTGTTATCTATAGATGGCTCACATCGTCCATTTGTCATCAAAGAGTATAAACTGTCCTAAATCTATTTTTTAGCCTACAAACAGTTTTATTAATCAGTTATACAGTCAGTTCAGTCAGAAAATTGGTTTTCACTACAGTCACATGCTTTTTTTGCTTTGGAAAAGAAAACCTGACTTGAAGACATTGCAGTGGTTTCATGTTAAATGTGCTTGTATTTATATATGCATTCACGTATGTGAACATTGTGAGGAGTGGAGGTGAGAATTGGTAGATTTCTTTTGCTCCCAAAATCAATGAGCTCACAAAGTTGTGGGCTGGCCAGCAGCTAAAAGACAAGAGAAATAAAAAGACAATGAAACATTAACAATGGTATTAACAACTATGAATTGAACATACATTTGCTTCCAGTGCAGTGTTGCTAATATATTTAGGAATATGTTTTTTTTTTTTTTCCCTACATTTAATTAATCAGATGTGAGTGTAACTCACAGCGGGAGCAGATATAGCACTGATGGCAGTTCAGTAGACCATTTCTGATTCTCACATCTGTTCCTGTGCTGGTGTCACCCAACTGGCCCTTACAGATTCCACACTTAGAGAGAGAGAGAAAATTTGAAAAACATTTATTAGTATTAACACACACACACACACACACACACACACTCACTACTTCAACTATTTTCATCCAGCAATGTGTTATTTTCAGCCTTTAAATGTAGTCTCCTAAGTTTGTCTGACAGTTTGACAGGCAATTCTTTTTTATTAAACTTTTGATGTCAGAAAGATTTTTTTGTTGGCAGATCTTCTAAAGACTCTGATCTAAGAGGACTCACTGATTTTCTTTTACTTGATGACTTTGCATAATCACTGTCTGTTAATCAATAGAGGATTCTCTCTGCTGCCCTTACAGCTGCTAAAAACATCTGCTTCCAAAAAAACGTTATCTTGAATCTATGGTGGGACTCATCTACTCCAGCTATGTCTACTTGGTTGTTCTATCTGTTGGATATATTTTTTTTAGAGGGCACCACTGCTAAAGTGCACAGTGCCACCGGAAGAACAGTACAATTTTGGTCAGACCTTATTGTGATTTTATTAGAACGTTTTAGATCTTAAGCTATACTCTGTATTTTGTTTTGGTCATGCGTTTTATCTTTTCTGTCGTTGTCACGCCCATGGACTGTCTGTGTGTGTTATTCTCCCCATGTGCTCTCCGTGACCTAGTTTTCCCTCATGGTTTATGGTGTCATTTGATTTGGGTGTGTCTTCGTTTTCCCATGTGTGTTTCGCTCCGTCGACCCATCTGGAGAGCGTCCGGCCCCGATCCAGAGCAAGAGCCTGAGCCCACCGATGATGGAGAGCCAGAGCCAGCCGTGACCAACGAGTCATTGCTGAATAAAGTGATAGAGCTGAGGATCGCTGCTGAGTTTCAAGTGACATCTAACCAGGTGCGAGAGCCGGCTACAGTGCTCGCCACTAAGGAAGGCCATGGACATCGAGAGTGCAGAGAGAAGCTACGGCCACTGCACCATGGCTGAGGGTGAGCCTACAATGGATCTGGAACTTTGAACGGGAGTTCGAGTTGGATATATATGCCGACTTGCCCCCTCTTCTTCTGCCTTCATCTGAACTCCCTGTCAGTCCTGTTTTGGCCACCCTCACACTCCTGCCTCGTCCACCGCTGTCGTCTGGCAGCCCCTCTGCGCACCCTCAGCCCTCCAACTGTGTGGTGGGCTCCTAGCTCCCTCCTCTCCGCCGGGCTCCCTCGTCCTTCCGGCTCCGCCTTGGTCTGTCGTCAACCATCCATCTCCTCGGGACTCCACTCCTCCGGCTGTGCCTCGTCCCTCTGGCTCTGTTAGGCTCCTCCTTCCCTTCAGCTCCACCTTGGTCCTTTGTCGCTTCAGCTCCACCACGGCCTTCCGGATCCTCCTTGTTACCCTGACTCATTGGCTCTCCATCTCTGCCCTGGGCTCCTCCTCCACCTGCTCCGCCGTTATCGGTCGGCACCCTGGAGTCGTCAGCCCTTCCTTCACCATGGCTCCTCCCTCTGTCGGCTCCACCGTGGGTCACCTTTTCAGCCTGAGTCCCACCTGTCTCCACCTACTCTAACTTCCTCCTGTCTCCTCTCTCTGTCTCGTCTGCCCTGGCTCCTCTTGTCTCCTCCCTCCGTCATCTCCACCCTGGACTCTGTTTGGCGTCCTCCTCCCAGGTGTCCATCCTTCACACAAACCTCCTCCTAAGTTCCCACTTGTCCCTCCCTTTCTTGTTCCTGTGGCACGAGGATGCTATATGATGGTATAGGGAACACCTTTGGTATGACGGTGACTGAAGCATGTGTGTAACCACAGCAATTCTACTGGCAAAAAATAATGTCATATGACAATATGTGATCATCACCAACACCAAGGGCATATGCATCATCACATCCTTAGTTTTTGCACTGAAGGTAGATGCACAGGCATGCCTGAAGTATGGCACTGAGGTGCAGTGCCTCTTTCCAAACACAGGAAATCAGGTACATTTTACATACGTAACTAAGATTTTAATTTTATGGGAGCTCAACACTATGCTATGGGGAACAGCACACTGATGCTAAAAATGCCTGCTCAACAAAATTGTGAAAAAGACATGCTCAGCTCAAGGCAAGGCACGGCAAATTTTATTTATAGAGCACTGATCTGAGATGAAAAAACCCCTGCTTTTTACAACTGCATTTACATGGCTGTCAAATTGGAGAAGAGAATCAAAATGGACTCCAAGACTTTTTTCATGACTGTGTAGGTTATTACTTAAGAAACATAACTGTGTTTTAATGGAGTTGTTAATAGCAGCAGGACCCAGTAGAAGCACTTCGGTTTTATTTTCATTCAGTTGCAGAGAGTTATTTGTCATCCAGGTCTTGACTTCATTAAGGCATAAAAAAGATGTTCCAATGAAAAGTCATTTCCTGATTTGATTGGAAGATATAGTTAGAGGTGATTAGCATAGCAATGATACTTAATGTCATGTTTCTGGAGTATTGAGCCCAAGGGGAGCATGTACAGGAAAAACAAGTCAAGAGGGTCAAGAATGGATCCCTGAGGAACACTGCAATGGATAGGCACAGCTCAGGTTTTGTGAGCAATGAAAGAAAAGGACCTGTGAGTCTGGAGTTCAATTCATGTCCAAACAGTGTGACTGCATCCTTGATCCATTGTTTAATTTTCTGCTTTGTGGTGGCAGCACCCTTGTTGCAACCACCAAAACACACCAGCAACTGACTGGATTTATGCCACTGTTCTGAATGGTCTACGTAAATCCCAAACTGGGCATAATATGTAAAGCCACTCTTGCTATGGAGACTAAAATAGAGAAGGGAAGAAAGCTTGAAGCATAACGAATGTGCAGTAGAAGAAGGTACCTTTGGAACATAGTCTGGTCTAGGGTGTAAAAATACTTTGACCTGCCCAAAGTCCAAGCAGGATGAAGCAACTGAAAATGCCTGCAACTCAACTACTTAGGCAATAACAGAACCACTTTAAGGGTCAGAGGTTGAAAGATCCCAGGAAGGAACTATCATTGGGCAGCTGTCTGACACCATGTAGGAAGCAAGATACTAGTTAATGCTAACAATTTTTACTAACCCCAAATTTATGAACCTCATAGATAACTCTGACAGTAAAACCAAGCCAAACATAGTCAATGTACCATAAACCCTGATGGTTCATCTGGAAAATATCTAATAAGGATATGGATAATCTTTTAAACACAGTAACATCCACAATTTTCAACACTAGATCTCCACATGTACTACTTATTGGAAGTGTGCATATGTTGTCTGTCACTTTAAATGTATGAGCTGTTTAAAGTCAATGGGATTCTGGTTGGCTGTTAATGTTAATCAGAAAAATCCAATACATTATTGTTACCATTATAGTTGACTTCCCTATTCTTATAAAATTGGAATGATTATTAAAACTTTATGGTTATCATTAAAGTTATCATCTTTTGAACAGGCCTCTTTATTAACATTGACAGTATACTGATTACTGTAATGAGGACTCATGAGAAGCATGATAGATCCAGATGCAAGCTTTAATGAATACAACGTGGTCAAGACAGGCAGGGTCGATCTCCAAACGAACAGTAACACGTGGGCAAAGACAAAAGCAAAAATCCAAAAATAACCAGGCAGAGGGTCAAAGTCCAAGTGAGCAGTCCAAGGAAGCAAAATAAACAAGGCTATGAAACTAGGCAAAACTATGGCAATGAAACAGAACTAAACAATGGCAAAAACAAGGCAAAACTATGACATGAAACAAAACCGAGGAAAAATAACAAAAACCAGGCAATGAAATGAAACGCTTAGTAGAGTCTGCACAGTAAAACAATACTTCGCGGAGACCAGGAAGAAGCAGCAGAGGGAGCGGTAACAGTCAATCAATGGGTGAGGGCTCCCTCTGCTGGCGTGATGTTACAGAATCCCCCCCTCTAGGAGCGACTCCTGACGCTCAAAACAACACCAGTCCAGGGAGGTGGGGGAACAGAGGCGATACTGGGGGTGGGACGGAGGGCCAGGTCCGTGCAGAGGAGGTGGGCCTGGATCGTGGGGCAGGGACAGACAGTGAAGCACTGGAGGACCTTGGACCGTGGATCAGTGGCAGACAGTGGAACCCTGGACCGTGGAGCTGTGGCAGACAGTGGAACCCTGGAGGACCTGGGTCGCTGGGACAGTGGTAGACAGTGAAACCTGGAGGACCTGGACCGTGGAGCAATGGCAGACAGTGGAGCACTGGAGGGCCTGGGCCGTGGAGCAGTAGCAGACAGTGGAAACTTGGAGGACCTGGGCCGTGGAGCGATGGCAGACAGTGTAACACTGGAGCCGAAGTCCACCATGGTAGATTCTGTGGCGCCTGGAGCCATGGTGGAGCAGGGAGAGCAGGGAGCCGTGGCGGGGCAGGCAGAGCAGGCAACCATGGCGGGGCAGGCAGAGCAGGCAGAGCAGGAAGCCATGGCGGGGCAGACATAGCAGGCAGAGCAGGGAGCCATGGCAGGGCAGGCAAAGCAGGCAGAGCAAGGAGCCTCCTATTGGCCTCCTTGGCCATGACATGACAGGCAGATAGTTCATGATAGGCCTCTTGATATGACATGGCAGGGACATGGCAGGAAGAGAGTTCAGAGGTAGCCTCTGTAGTGGACAGCACATTCCAGGGCCCAGTTTATGGCAGGAGCCCTCCCTGACTACAATACTGGACATAGGTTTGCTACATTTTGATTGGATCTTGGTGAACTAACATAAAACAGACTGTCCAACGGCATCAGATAAAGATGCCAGGACAACAGCCAGACACCTCTTAGAGCACAAGAAGACCACCTTTGGTGCAAAGCCCGGGAAGGACAGAACTTCCTATTGGTCAAAATGCAGTTTGTGCCCTTCACCCACCTTGAGACTGTTCCTAAGGGTTTGGCCTGTGACCGACCATAAAAATTCCTTAGGACCTCCAGATGCAGCAGCAGTGGGTGAAACTAAGAGAGATCATGGAGATCCATCCAAATCCATTCATAACTATGTTTTCAAACCTTAAAACTGACTATACTACAACACACACATTTTATACTTATTCAGAGAAATAAGTATTCCTTGTGACAGCAATGTGTAGTGCAACACCTTACACAAACTTAGCTGTTAATGTACAAATGAATGCATGCCTGACAGTTCAATCTTCTCCCATCATGTTTGGACTTAATGTGTTCATAACATTGCCATTCTGGTTAAGGTTTGGAAAGTGATAAATGCACCGGTTAAACTTTAGTGACACTTTTCTAACTTTGTGTTTGGACTATGCAAATAAATTCCACAGGACGAAAGAAGGGTGGGCCACCACATGTCCCCCCCACTCTGATGGAACCAGCCAATCACAGCATGGAAATGGAGAAGCGCCAAATTGCAATCTCCTCCTCATCAGAAAGGGATAAAGGTACCCTTCCAAAAGACACTCCTTTCTGAGTCTGCTACCAGCGAGGGAAGGGACTATAGCAGGATACACAGTTCTGAGTCTGAGTCCTGGAAGGGAAGAGACAGAAACAGATCACCTTCGTTCTGAGTCTGCCACCCGTCAGGGTGAGACCATAGCAGAAACACCTCCATTCTGAGTCTCCGACCTGCAAAGGTGAGACAACAACAGATACTAAGTCCAAGTCTCCAGCTTTTGAGGCAGCAACAGATACGACCACGTTCTGAGCCTCTAGCCTGCGAGGAAAGAGATAATCTACGTTCAGAGTCTTCGTCCAGCGAGACAACAATTGATGCAGCATCCTGAGTCTCCATCCTAGAGAGACAAAGTGGATTGACCAAGTTCTCTAGCCCAGAGAGGCAGAAGGCACTGTAGCGTCTGGACCAATCAGACATACATTAATTGTTACATTTAACAAATAGTCTTTAAACACAACAGGCCAGCTACATGCTGGAGCTCTGGAGACAAACCCCCCCCAAAGCAACTAACACCCCAAAAGGGCTCAGTTGCCAGGACAACGATCTGATATCACAGGTTTTATTGCCTCAAGGAATGCAAACGGAGCACACTACATTTCTCTATAGGAAAGACACAATGCCTATAGAAATGGACTCTTTCCTACTCATTCACAGACAAACCTTTCTTTGACCTTCCTATCACACATAGCCCAGGTCATTGTGTACAGTATTACTGCATTGTATTTTAATTTTGTCTGTTGTATTTGTATTTGTCTTTCTACTGTTTTATGCATGTATTATGATAGATGACTAGTAGTATAACCCACCTATGTCATGCTTGGACTCTTTGAGTTCGTATTTTAATGATCTAAAAGATGGTGTAAATTGGATGTTGATACCTTTGCAACATGTTAGTGTTTTAAGAAACCTTAGTAGTTTTTGCATCAACACCCAATCGAATTACATATGCAAAATATCATGCTCACAGACAAAGAGTCGTAAAATTTCCCTCCAAAGGTGAAAGTTACCATTGGTTCATGGACCTCCTGGAGGCACAGCCTCCAGAGAGTTTAAAGGCATTGACCCCTCTCTCTTCTCCTCTCTTCTCTCTTCTTCACTCGTCTGCAACATCTTCCGATTGCTGCCCGTGTGGAGGAACCCACGGGGAGCCGGAGCCGGCACAGGGCGTGCCCGGCGGGCCCGACAGGCCCAACATACAGAGCTGTGGCTCTCGACGACAAAGAGCCAGACAGTTCGACTTAACCCTGGAATTCAGCTTCATGACTCGCCTCAGTCAGTCAGTGGTTCTTGGAGCACCTAAGAAGATGAGCTAGAACTCTTCAGGACTTCCCTAAGCGTGCGCCAGGCCTTGCGGCCTTGTCTTTCCATTCCTCAAAGATCACAGGACTTCAGCTGGGTCCCTCTCAGCTCTTGGTTCTTCTTCACTTTTCACATGGGAAGAAACTCCCAGTCACCAACGAGTCAGGACATCTTTGGAATTCATCACTCTTCAGACCCGGAAGAACGTGATTGCAATTCCAAAACCACCACTGCTCCAAACCATCAAGACTTTCAGAGACTGCATTTGGACACTTGTTCGACGACCAAGGCAATGCAAGTATCGTACACTTAACTAAACATACAGAGGTTTAGTATAAGCTGTAGACAGCACTGATGGTTTCACAGCAGGTGGTTAACTGACTCTTTTCATAGCTTCATTTCCTTGTCTCTCTCTAACTGCTTCTCACTGACCATTCCCCATGTATGAGTGATTTCATGTTTGTTTGTTTAGATTAGTTATGTGTTAGTCCTTCGTTAATAAACTATTGTGCACAAATTACATGAGTTTTGATTCTGATTCTGCCTTGCAAATTAATGTCCCTTTACGATTCCGATTCGAGCTACTTGCTCTAATGCAATGGTACTTTAAGAAAGTTATTTTCTGTGGCCAAGAAAATATCATTTCTTAGAGTTGATATAAAGATTATACTGAATGTTCGCTGAGCGAACAGATTAGTTGATGGAAAATTGATTCTGCTACAGTTACTACTGGCAGCTGATATAAGTAATTGTAATTAATCATAATTAATTGTAATTATTTATATACATTTCCCTTTGAGCTAAATTCGCTACATTATGGTGGAGAACCCGGCGGTCGTTTAAACATTATTTGCAAGCAGAATTCAATATCAAACTTGTGTGTTTGTCTCATAAATTTTATTAACGTCTTACACATGCAGCTTCTGATAACATCAGATAGACTATAGCTTGAATGTGCCCTACTACGAGCAGTAGAAACTTGTTCAATGCTATAACACATCTTTAAATCGTACGATAAGAAACTAACCTGATATTAGCGAAGAAATCCTAATTTCTGTTGTTAGTAGAGCGTAAGCCTTCTCTGACGAAGAAACCTCAGATTAGCAGCCCGTATAAATGGTACCAGAATGAATTAATCTAAATTTGGGCGAAGAAATCCCCACTTTTAGCTTTAAATGTGGAAGTAAGTCTTCTCTGACGAAGAAATCTCAGATTAGCAGCCCACATAATTTAATAAATTCATCTAAATTTGGGCGAAGAAATCCCCACTTTTAGCTTTAAATGCATAAGTCTTGTCTGACAAGGAAATTTCAGATTAAGCGGCATTAAATAATCTGCATGGTGAAGAAATCCCACTTGCATTGATATTAAAACTGAGCGACGAAGAAATCTTGCTACAGTATTGTTATTGTAATGGTGATTTGAGCGATGTTCCTCATTTCTCCGAATTAAGGCCTTCTTGTAACTATCGCATATCATTGTAATCATGAAGATTATACAAATGAATAGCGAATTAATGGTGTAATTCTAGCTTAGCTAACTAGGAATTTGCCATTGTCTGTGAAGTGAATGTGCTGTTTTGATTTGTGAATGAAGTTGTATGCGAAAAGTCATAACTGACTGCGTGTAAGTTTCCCATGCCTGTTTCACAGCAGCGCAAGTTCTGCTCAGCTTGTTTGTTGTTGTGAACATGCATCGGTCTCTTAGCAACGTCTGACCCCAGAAGTTGGGAGCAGCCTCTTCCGGTTCAATCTGATAACAGCATTCATGTCACGGACCCTTGTGTAAACTGAGTAGAACTGGGTGTAGCCAAAGCTAACTCTTTAGCAGCCATACAGGCATGTAAGTTAAGCCCTTTACCTCAACTGTTAGCTGTTAGCATCCGACTAATGCTTAGACATGTGTGAGTGTAAAGTGTAATGTTCAAGCCACTCCTCTCCTCTCTCTTCCCCTTTCTCTTGGTTTCACCTCCCGTTTGTGCTATCGCCTTCGGTTTAGACTCAGTTAGGTTGGCCCTCCTCACATACTTGGGTTTTAACTGTGTTAATTTATTCTGACTTTGGTCTACCTCGCTTGGATTTTATTTCATTTTTTTTAACCTTTGTTTAGCTTGAATGTACCCTTTCAGCTAAATTGATTTTAATTAAGTCACCAATTTAATTAAATCAAGTTACTTACTTTTCCTTTAGTTTCCTAAAGCCATTAGGATATTTTCATTTTTCTTTCCTTATTTTAGTTTATCTGACCATCACTGTCTTCCCTCTCGGTATAGGATTATAGCAGTTCTAGCAACTGATGTCCCTTAATGAACCGTACAGGTCATTAGTAGACTAATTCCTGTCTCTCCTTACTTCTTAGCAGTCAGGCCCGCTACATGAGCCATAGGCCCCGAGAAGACTAGAAACACTTCCTAGTGTTTCTGCTTATTTACCTTGAGATGTTTGATGTGTCCCTGCTAGCTTAGCTAACAGTCTCCCTAGATTTATGACCCTACTGCAGCATGCCTTTGAACAAGGAACAACTGCGTAGTCATACCTCCTATCTTGAAACTAAATAAGGAAAGCCCTTCCTTCTCCCTCTGTCTCTTTCTGATTTTATTTCAGTTTGTGTATTTGGTACCTTCATAGTGACCAAACCTGTGAACCATCAGTGTTTTGAGTAATAATTTGACTACAGGTAAAGCCTGGTCATTAGCTGACCCCCTTGCTTACAGCCCATCAAAGTTACTCAAACCCTCTCTTTGTGCTGACCCGCACACAATCTTAGAACCCCTACCTCACTAGCTGCCCTAACCAGCTATTCACACCTTACACGGCCTAGAGAGCCGTTCCCTATACAGATAGCTAACACCTCTGTACGTACTTGCATTTGCCGTCTGCATTTCTCTCTCGTGTTCCCACAAGTGAACCAGCATGCCTCAGACATCCAGCCCTGCCACCCACCAGGAACACCTGGAGCCCCTGCAGAGCACTGTGGTGGACATCCTTCAGCCGAAAGCAGCCAACAACCTGCAATGGCAGAGAAAGGAACAGCGGGACTGCGACACCAGGGGACACCTCACACCCAGCCTGGACAACCAGGAGCTGACCAGCATCATTTTCTCCTTGGCCCACATCCTCAAGGACCTCAGACAGGAGGTAAATGAACTGAAACTGCAAGTCACAGAGTTCCAAAGGGAACCAACACCTGCTCAGCAAGAGAAGGAACAGGACAGGCGCGAGGAACCTGACAGAACGGCACAACAGAAGGAAGTCACCAGTCTTCAGGAGGCTCTGACAGCTGCCAGACACAGAGAGCAGCTTGAAAAGACCACCAGACAAGATTTGGAGAGAGAACTGTCTCACACAAAGTCACTGTTAAAAACAGCATACATGGAACTTAATGAGAGAGACACTAGAGTTAAGGCCTTAGAAGGCCATTTGAATGTAGCCAGAGCTGAAGTCCAAACCCTGACTCAGCAATTCTGCAACATTAAAGAGGAGCTTGACATGGTTCAGAGAGAACTGAAACAGTCTTACAGACTGTGCATGGACTTGAGTCAAAGACCCCCTGCTGCACGTCACAGAGCCAGCAGTGAAAACCCCCATGCCCCTGTACACAGATACAGAGGGGGGAGCCAAGACCTTCTGCTTAACACTTCACAAGTCAGTTTCCAGGAAACCTCTGCAGCCGCAGAAGGAACAGAATTCATTCAGATGAACTCTGAAGGGACACATGAAGTGACACTCAAAGAACTCAATCGAAGGGCGAGAAACATCCCTGCATTCACACCAGAACTTGCAGGAGACCATGACGTCCACGCCTACATGAGAGACATTAAATTTTTCCTTCAGTCTTGGAAATGTGCGAACCAAGATACCAAGATAGACTTTATCTGCTGTGGATTACCTCTAGCCCAGAGGTGCGACGCTTCCTGGCTCGACAGCCAGGACACATCCAATCGGACTACCAGCAGCTAAGACAAACCATCATTAAGGAATTCGCAGACCCAGAGTCTGAACACGGACTGATCACTGCACTGGCCATCAAACAGGGCCGGTATGAAACTCCACATGTTTACTACCACAGACTTCGACAAGCTTGCTTCGGCGCTCGCAATGAACCCGGGATGGAGACACAAGTGACCTGACACACAAGGCCTTTAACAAGCACAAGGCCTCCACCAAAGGTGTTTGTAAGAACCCACTGATTCTGGACTGCACAACCCAGAATTCAAAGCAGGCACCAGAAGGCACCCAGCATTGTCACAATGCCGGGCCCTTCTACAGAAAGACACTAGCCAGCAGAGGACATAACCATCGCCATGGCAACAGACCCAGGTTCCAGACCAACCACTGGGAGGAGCCATGGAAAAGGGCATCCTCAGCCTGCGAACACCACGGTATGTCCAGCAGCAGTCAGCCACATCCTCCTTCACACCCTTCACACAGGTGCTAAATGGAGGCTGCACAACAACAGCTGGACACACCCACTGTTGAGTTACAGGAGCTGCTGACACTAGCAAAAGAGCTCCTTGAACAAAACTCCACTGAGAAGTACCAGAAAGGACAAACTTTGACTCCTTGTCAAACATAACACAGCATCAGACTCCTCCAGGGGAGGAGCAGCCCGCAAAACCAGCCGACACCCCAGGAGCAGCCAGACAACGCTGGATAGAGCAACGGGCCCACATGTCCAACAGCGAAACCTCTACCAACGCAACTCAGGCAAGCTTCAGTCAGTGTTGCCACCAAAGCAAAGCGACACTGCCAACATCAGACTTTTAGTGACGTTCAAGCAGAACAGAGGGCTAACAACCACCTGCGGCCCTCCTGCCATCATCACTAGGTCAGACTGAAACTCTTTTCACACTACCATCTCTATTACGATTCCCTGCGACCCTAGGAATCACCTGCTCTCTCACAAGTGAGAGTTCAACCAGTTGTTCCAAACAACACCTAAAGCAACCCTTCGACCCAGGCCAAATCACCCCAGGATGACAGGTGACACTGCCATGACACCTGCGGCACAAGCTCAAGGACCTCCACCTTGCTACTGCCTACACCATCACAGCACACCAACTGACAGCACCCCAACCACTCCTAGTGGCACCAACAGCCAGAGAGCCACCGCTCTCTGCCAGCCATGAGTGACAGGTGCGTGTCTGATTGTTCTGCACCTCGGACATCGCTCGCTGTTGTCTGTTGGACAGACAACAACGTTCGAAAGGGGGGGAATATGTAGCATCTGGACCAATCAGACATACAGTTATTTGTTACATTTAACAAATAATCTTTAAAACCAACAACCCAGCTATATGCTGGAGTTCTGGAGACAACCCCCCCAAAGCAACTAACACCCCAAAAGGGCTCAGTTGCCAGGACAACGATCTGATATCACAGGTTTTATTGCCTCAAGGAATGCAAACGGAGCACACTACATTTCTCTATAGGAAAGACACAATGCCTATAGAAATGGACTCTTTCCTACTCATTCACAGACAAACCTTTCTTTGACCTTCCTATCACACATAGCCCAGGTCATTGTGTACAGTATTACTGCATTGTATTTTAATTTTGTCTGTTGTATTTGTATTTGTCTTTCTACTGTTTTATGCATGTATAATGATAGATGACTAGTAGTATAACCCACCTATGTCATGCTTGGACTCTTTGAGTTCGTATTTTAATGATCTAAAAGATGGTGTAAATTGGATGTTGATACCTTTGCAACATGTTAGTGTTTTAAGAAACCTTAGTAGTTTTTGCATCAACACCCAATCGAATTACATATGCAAAATACCATGCTCACAGACAAAGAGTCGTAAACTTTCCCTCCAAAGGTGAAAGTTACCATTGGTTCATGGACCTCCTGGAGGCACAGCCTCCGGAGAGTTTAAAGGCATCGACCCCTCTCTCTTCTCCTCTCTTCTCCTCTCTTCTCTCTTCTTCACTCGTCTGCAACATCTTCCGATTGCTGCCCGTGTGGAGGAACCCACGGGGAGCCGGAGCCGGCACAGGGCGTGCCCGGCGGGCCCGACAGGCCCAACATACAGAGCTGTGGCTCTCGATGACAAAGAGCCAGACAGTTCGACTTAACCCTGGAATTCAGCTTCATGACTCGCCTCAGTCAGTCAGTGGTTCTTGGAGAACCTAAGAAGATGAGCTAGAACTCTTCAGGATTTCCCTAAGCGTGCGCCAGGCCTTGCGGCCTTGTCTTTCCATTCCTCAAAGATCACAGGACTTCAGCTGGGTCCCTCTCAGCTCTTGGTTCTTCTTCACTTTTCACATGGGAAGAAACTCCCAGTCACCAACGAGTCAGGACATCTTTGGAATTCATCACTCTTCAGACCCGGAAGAACGTGATTGCAATTCCAAAACCACCACTGCTTCAAACCACCAAGACTTTCAGAGACTGCATTTGGACACTTGTTCAACGACCAAGGCAATGCAAGTATTGTACACTTAACTAAACATACAGAGGTTTAGTATAAGCTGTAGACAGCACTGATGGTTTCACAGCAGGTGGTTAACTGACTCTTTTCATAGCTTCATTTCCTTGTCTCTCTCTAACTGCTTCTCACTGACCATTCCCCCATGTATGAGTGATTTCATGTTTGTTTGTTTAGATTAGTTATGTGTTAGTCCTTCGTTAATAAACTATTGTGCACAAATTACATGAGTTTTGATTCTGATTCTGCCTTGCAAATTAATGTCCCTTTACGATTCCGATTCGAGCTACTTGCTCTAATGCAATGGTACTTTAAGAAAGTTATTTTCTGTGGCCAAGAAAATATCATTTCTTAGAGTTGATATAAAGATTATACTGAATGTTCGCTGAGCGAACAGATTAGTTGATGGAAAATTGATTCTGCTACAGTTACTACTGGCAGCTGATATAAGTAATTGTAATTAATCATAATTAATTGTAATTATTTATATACATTTCCCTTTGAGCTAAATTCGCTACAGCACACAGACATTTGCAACAAGGTTAAGCTCCAGCGAGCAAACCTTCACTTCAGGTACTTTTGCTTGCATGTTCCAAGCTAAGGACCTTCAGCACCTACTCCAGGGCCACATCTACGTGTTTCAGATCTTAGGACCCTTGGTGCTCCAGGAGATCAGCATCCTACAGCGCTTCATCTTCAAGGCTGTCGAAACGGATTCCTGCTCCTTTCCCCACTGTACTGCCACCAGCGCAACCAGTGGAAGAAGTCACCGCCACCGGACTGCTCACTCAACCGCAGCGAACATAAATATCACTTCCAAACCTCTTCCAGAGACCTTGGCACTGTTGTGTATTATCAGTATATGATTTTCTAAGTTACATTAGGTATTATATAGCTGATTGCAGTTGATAACAAATTACATGTATTTGTTTGATGCATAGTAAGGTTATTCACCTTATTTGTTTCAGAGTAGCAACAGTTTATCTTTCCAGATAACGTAGCTCTGATATAGCAACTCCCAACATAATCACTTGCTTTTTATGCATCTTATGCACTTTATTCCTTTTTCATTCATGGTATTCATTTAGTAGCTGTTGATTACTCTTGTCTATCTTTTGTTAATAAAATTTATTTTATTACAACTTGTGTCTTCCTTGTGTTGATAATACAGAAGAGGTTCTACAAGTTAGAGATCCCACCAATCTTTCTTATGTGATGTACTCATAACCACACATTAATTGACACGTGATCCAAGAATCATAACGTCAGCTGTGACATGAGTACACATCACTACCGTATTTCACCTCCCTAGGTTGGCGAAAGCTAAATTCACTGCCTTAATTGGCATCCCTAGGTTGGCGAAAGCGAAATTTATTACACCTCCATGACTGTGACAGGACGGGCAGAGAGTTCATAGGAGGACGCCGCCCCCTTGGGAGGTTCTGCAGTCGGAGACGCCACCTCCAGGGGCATTGGCGCAGACTTATGGTCATATGAGATCTCTGGAGTAGACTTATGAGCAGACAGAACGGTGAGTTCATAAATGGACGCCACCTCCTTAGGAGGTTCTACAGCGTATGCTGACACCTCAGGAGGTATGGGTGCGAACTTGTGGACAGACGAGGCCTCAGGAGCAAACTCATGGTCAGGCGAGGCTTCTGGAGCAGACTTGTGGTCAGGTGAGGCCTCTGGAACGGACTTGTGGTCAGATGAGGCCTCTGGAGCAGACTTGCGGTTAGACGCGGCCACTGGAGTAGATCTATGGTCAGGTGAGGCCTCTGGAGCAGACCTGTGATCTGACGAGGCCTCTGGAGTACAGTGTGTGGCCCACACGCTTAAAATGGCGATCGTCATGACCGGCAGCACAGAAGATAGTGGGATGCCTGTCGGGCTTGAGGGTGTGAAGACTGTGAGGTTAGAGAGCGTGTGCCCTGCGTGGCCTGGGAGCATGGGTTCTGTGTGGCTCGGAAGCGTGGGCTCTGCGTGGCTTGGGAGCTGAGATGAGACCTGGCAAGGCTTTGGGATGTCAGCTGATATGTGACGAGGCTCTGGGGGTTCAGCTGAGACGTGACAAGGCTCCGGGGGGTCAGCTGAGAGGTAACGAGGCTCTAGGAGATCAGCTGAGATGTGACGTGGCCTTGAAAGGTCAGACGGGACCTGGTGAGGTTCTGGCAGGACAGCCGTGGCTTGGCGAGGCCCTGTACTAACAGCCATGTCGTGAAGAGGCTCTGTTAGGAGTGTAGCTGTTTCTTGACTTGATTCAGGAAGGTCTGCCGTGACTTGACTTGACTCAGGGAGGTCTGCTGTGGCTTGACTTGACTCAGGCCGGCCCGCTGACTCAGGGAGGCCTGCCGTGACTTGACCTCTGGCTTGGCTCGTGAAGACCAGCTGCAACTTGGTTGGGTGACTCAGGACAACAGCTGTAACGTTGACTTGGACTCATGAAGACAGCTGTAACTTGGCTTGGCGGAGATCGCTGTGACTTGGCGACTCATGGAGAACAGCTGTATCTTGGCTTGGACTCATGGAGAACAGTGACTTGGCTTGACTCATGGAGAACAACAGCTGTGTCTTGGCTTGACTCATGGAGAACAGCTGTGACTTGATGTGGCTCAGGAAACACAGCTGTCACTTGACTTGGCACTGAACATGCAGCCCTGGCTTGATCCACCGTCGGATCAGGCATCACTTGATTTGTTTCGTGTGTGGCAGACACAGTGAGATGAGATTTGGATGAGAGGGTGTTGGACTGATGAGGCTCGGGCGTGGCAGCCATCTTGGCCGGGAACTCAGACGAGGCGGCCATCTTGTGAACAGACTTGGGGAAGGGCGGCCATGACAGGTGCAGACTCTGGACGGGCGGCCATGACAGCTGCAGGCCCTGGAGCGGCAGGCATGGCGTGAGCAGGCCCTGGAGCGGCAGGCATGGTGTGAGCAGGCCCTGGAGTGGCAGGCATGACGTGAGCAGGCCTTGGAGCAGAAGACGTGATGTGAGCAGGCCTTGGAGCAGAAGACATGACGTGAGCAGGCCTTGGAGCAGAAGACGTGACATGAGCAGGCCTTGGAGTGGCAGATGTTGTGCAATGAGGCTTTTGAGTGGCCGGCATAATGTGAACAGACTCTGGCTTGACAGGCATGGCATGAACAGGCTTTAGCTTGGCCGACGTGGTGTGAGTAATCTTTGGTTTGGCATGGGGGGGCTCTGGCATGATGGTGACAATACCGGACATGACATGCAAGCGTTCTGGTGTGGCATATACTGGGGAATGGCAAGGTTTGTCATTAGCAATCCCCACAGTAAAAGATGATTCTGCCAGCACTAACACATAATCGATATATTGCTCCAAAGACCAGTGGATTTTACCCCCAGGAAGGCCCGAACGAATGGGGTCATTCAGTCCCACTCTAAAAATGTCCACTCTAAAAACAATACTTCGCGGAGTCCTGTTTGGCATGGCCCTCCTTATATGGCTGCCAAACAGGAAGTTACCATAGAAGCAGCAGAGGGAGCGGTAACAGTGAGTCAATGGGTGAGGGCTCCCTCTGCTGGCGTGGTGTTACAATTACAATAAATTGGGATTTTTTCAGCTGCAATACGTACACTTACCTTAAAGCACTGGATGTGGAAGTAAAGGCTAAGAGTCTCTATAATCATGGCGGCACCTTTGCCAAGTGGATGACCGCAACTTGAACACAGTTTCTTCCCACTGACAGACCTACATATACACAAACAAAAGTAAATTTATGCTAAAAATAATAAAACAAAAATAAGCTAATATTACTTTATTTATTATACATTATATATTTTACAGTGTCCTTGTTACATATTACATGTAATTACTACAGGAACAACAGGAACAGTAAATTATTAAATTTTACATAATATACATATTTACTTATTACAACTAACCCTAAACCCTAATCCTAACCATAACCCTATATTAACTACATCTAGTTAATTAATATTACCCGGTACTTAAATCTATTATGCTGCAACAAAGAAACCTTAAAATAAAGTGTAACAAAAAATAACAATTGTCAATAATAAGCATAGCAGCAGACATTAACAGAAAAGTCACAAAATCAAAACTCATTGAATAAAGTCGTTATTTTTGTTTTCTTTGCACACAAAAAACATTCCTGTAGCTACATAAAATTATGGTTGAACCACTGATGTCAGATGGACCATCTTAACAGTGTTCTTAGTATCTTTCTAGGCCTTGAACGTGGTAGGACCCTTGCTGTCTATGGAGGGTCAGAGAGCTCTCAGATTTCATAAAAAAATCATCTTAAATTGTGTGTTATAGATGAACGAATGTCTTATGAGTTTGCAATGACATGAGGGTGAGTAATTAATGACAACATTTTCATTTTTGGGTAAACTATCTCTTTAACACTGGATAATTTAGATCTTTGTGAGGTGTGATCTCACATCAGTGAAACTGTGCTGTACCTGTTTGGTGATGGAGGTGGTTGTGTGTCTGTGAATGAAGGTGATGTTGATGAATTTGACCCAAAGTTCTCTACAGGGTCAGACCTAAGAATGAAGAGCCACATTCAGTGTTCATGCCCATACACATGCTCAGAATCATCAAACTTCAGCCATGAGGATGAATTCAACAAAATCAAAAACATAAAATTATATAAACTCTAAACCACACTTTGCAGCTTGTGTGAGAATAAATAAATAAGTGAAAGAATACATAATACACATGAACACACAGACATAGAGTTTAGGGCAAAAAGATTACTGTACATACACCTTGCAGAATCTGGAAAATGTTAATTATTTTGCCAAAATAAGAGGGATCATATAAAATGCATGTTTATTTTTATTTAGTACTGACCTGAACAAGATATTTCACATAAAATATGTGAAAAATGCATTGCCTCAGTGTGTTAAACAAGAAAGTTATTGTTAAGGAAGGGTCATGCATGTGTCTTGTTTGGGGAGATGCTTTTTCTTTCTTTCTTTTCTTTTTTTTCTTCCTTCTCTCTCTCTATGGATATGCCAACTACAGAAATGTTTTATTTGGTTTCAGATGCTTTCACCAGTATTATTTTATTATATTTTATTCTATCATTATTCTTTCTGTACATCTGATTTCACACAATCACTGTAAATATGGCGCAGCCTAAGGTGGAAATATATGTCGGGGGTAATAATCTAAGATTTGTAAGTTGGAACTGTAAGGGGGTAAACGATCCAGTGAAACGGAGCAAGCTGTTACACCATCTTCAATACCTAGGATCTCCTGGGGAACAATTCCACTTATTCTTTTTTTCTATAGGAGAGGAAGAATTGTATAAATTTGTTAAATCATCTAAACCAACAACTTGTATGCTAGACCCTATTCCATCTAGGCTACTAAAAGACTTGCTTCCAGATCTCATAGGTCCTCTTCTTAATATTTTTAATTTGTCATTGTCATTAGGATATGTCCCCAAAAGCTTCAAACTAGCTGCTATTAAGCCTCTCATTAAGAAAACACAACTTGACCCCAACAGATTAATTAATTACAGATCAATCTCGAATCTCCATTTTCTGTCAAAAAAGTTATTAGAAAATGTAGTATCTTCACAATTATCTTCTTTCCTACAGAAAAATGATATCTGCGAGGATTTCCAGTCAGGTTTTAGACCGTACCATAGTACTGAGACTGCTCTTATTAGAGTTACAAATGATCTGCTCTTGTCATCCGCATGAGTGTTGGAAGAGCCGGTCTTGTGGGGTTTGCCCTTAGCCTAGCTCGTATGCCTCCGCGCTTACCGCGCTTCCGTCCTCGTTCACACCACCGGCGCCGCCACTTATCTGACCGCCATCAATTCGTGGCAGTGAATGAAGAGGTATCATATCGGTCACAAGTGCAGTATGGAGTACCGCAAGTACTACGGCCATTACTTTTTAAGCTTTACATGTTACCCTTAGGAGATATCATCAGGAAACATGGTGTTAGCTTTCACTGTTATACTGATGATACTCAGCTCTATATTTCTTTACGGGCCGGCGAAACATACCAATTTGAAAAACTAATGGATTGTGTAGTTGAGATAAAAAACTGAATGACAAGTAATTTCTTACTGCTAAATTCTGAAAAAACAGAGTTGTTAATTATTGGACCTAAAACCTCTGTGTGTAATAACCTAAAACACTGTCTAATACTTGATGGCTGTTCTGTCAATTCTTTGTCATTAGTTAGGAACCTAGGTGTGCTATTTGATAGCAATCTTTCCTAGCATTTGCAAAACTGCATTTTTCCATCTCAAAAATATATCTAAATTACGACCTATGCTCTTGTTGTCAAATGCTGAAATGTTAATTAATGCGTTTATGACCTCAAGGTTAGATTACTGTAATGCTTTACTGGGTGGTTGTCCTGCACGCTTAATAAACAAACTCCAGCTGGTCAAAATGCAGCAGCTAGAGTTCTTACTAGAACCAGAAAGTATGACCATATTAGCCCGGTTCTGTCAACACTGCACTGGCTCCCTATTAAACATCGTATAGATTTTAAAATCTTGCTAAGTACTTATAAAGCCCTAAATGGTTTAGCTCCTCAGTACCTGTGTGAGCTCTTATCACATTATAGTCCCTCACGTCTAATGCGTTCTCAAAACTGATTGATAATACCTAGAATATCAAAATCAACCGCGGGTGGCAGAAATTGGTTGCTTGGTTGGGGACACTTTGTCTTTGTCGATATCGTATACTATTTGAACTGAACTGAGCTAGATGATGACATCATTGAATCCAATGATGAACTGCCTTTACCTGAAAATTGAATGTTTACAGTTGCCCTTTTGCATTATTGATGCACTATTTCATATTTAATACTGTACAGCCGCTTTGTCACAATTGTGTATTGTTAAAAGCGGTTTATAAATAATGGTGACTTGACTTGACCTAGGGGCACGTATTTTATACCTCCAGGAGACTTAAAGCCAAAGACCAGTTATTATTAAAAAGAAGATGGGTCAGTCAAGTCTACCATTCCACGTTTTAGGGCTAGCGGGACAGCAATCCTTATACACAAATCTGTGAAATTTGTATGTTCAGAGGTTAAAACATATCCAAATGGCAGGTATGTTATTGTCTCAGGAAGAATTGGAAATACTGCACTTCTCTTGGATAATATTTATGCCCCTAATTGGGAAGATGACAAATTCTTTAGACATTTATTTTCCTCACTGCCAGATATATCTTTATATTTTCTTATTTTGGGAGGGGATTTCAGTTGTTGGCTTAACCCGGATCTTGATCGTTCCTCTCTCAAACGTAATTTGTCCTCAAAATCGGCTTGTATAATTCAAGCTTTTATGGAGGAGTTTTCAGTCTCAGATCCCTATCATTTTTTTAATCCACATGGTAAAGCATTCTCTTTTTTTCCCCATGTGTACCAAACATTCACACGCATTGATTATTTTCTAATAGATAATAGACTTATTCAGTCAGTAGAATCATGTGATTATAACGCTATTTTAATATCAGACCATGCACCAGTAACCATGAATATTTACTTTGAGGGGCTCGACGGCACACATCCATTATGGCAGCTGAATACTCGTATGCTATTAGACCAAAGCTTTGTGTAGTTTGTCTCTAATAAAACAGACTTTTTCAAATCTACAAATAGCAGTACAGAGATATCTGCATCTCTTTTTTGGGAGGCTTTGAAGGCATTCCTTAGGGGAGAAATCATTTCATATATTAGTCACAAGACAAAGTTAAACAAAAAGAGGCATTCTGAGATAACATAGAAAATAATTCAGTTAGATCATATATATGCTGTCACCTCATCTTCAGATATTTATAAGGAACGCCAGTCACTACAGGCAGAGTTTGATATTCTTTTAACAAGTCATGCAGAGAATTTACTACTGAGAACTAATTCTAGGTATTATGAAGAGGGTGACAAAACCGGTAGGCTACTAGCCCTACAAATAAAGCAGGAATCAACTTTCCACCTTATCCCCCAGATCCGAATGCCTTCAGGAATAACAACAGATCCCATATTAATCAACAATCTTTTTTTTTTTAAATTACTATTATACTTCGCTTTATACCTCTGAGCAAACTGCTAACTCCTCTGGTTTTGATCATTCTTTAGTGCCTTTAATATCCCAACAGCTAATTCTGATTCAGTTGATCAACTTGAAGCACCCATCAGCATAGTAGAACTTATCCAAGCTGCTACCTCTTTACAGTGTGGCAAATGTCCTGGACCAGATGGATATCCAGTAGAATTTTATAAGAAGTTCATGAGTAAATTGGCTCCCATATTAATAGAAATGTATAAAGAATCATTTAAGTCACTAAAACTTCCTCAAAACTTGAATCAAGCCTCAGTCTCCTCTAAAATTGATCCTCTCAATCTGATCCTAAAAAAGAACAAAGACCCTCTGGAATGTTCCTCATATAGGCCTGTCAGTTTACTTAATGTCGACTTTAAGTTGTTATCAAAACTATTATCAGTGCGATTGGAATCTATATTGCCATCAATTATATCTCCAGATCAGACCAGTTTTATAAAGAGTAGACATTCTTTTTTTAATATTAGACAATTATGTAATGTGGCATATAATTGTTCTTCCCCCTCTACCCCAGAAGCTGTAATATCATTAGATGCTGAGAAAGCATTTGACCAGGTAGAATGGGGATATCTGTTTTACACTTTAAAGAAATTTAGTTTTGGTGAAAGATTCATTTCATGGGTAAAACTGTTGTATTCCACTCCCCAAACCTCAGTCAGAACTAATAATACTCGTTCTGAATACTTCAGCCTCCATAGATTCACTTGTCAGGGATGCCCCTTGAGCCCGCTTCTTTTTGCTATTGCCATCAAACCTCTTTCCGCTGCTTTAAAAGTTAACCCATTAATAAAAGGAATAACAAGAATAGGTATAGAGCAGAGGGTCTTGCTGTAAGCAGACTATCTTCTTCTTTATATTTCGTATTTTACTTTGTCAGTTCCTGCGGTTATTAATATTTTGCACATTTTTAGCTCTATTTCGGGCTATAAACTAAATCTAGCCAAAAGTGAATTTTCCCATTAAACTGAGCTGCCAAAAAATATCCCTTACACACGCAGCCATTTAAAATGGCACAGGGTAAATTTAAATACCTTGGGGTTTGGATAACCAATAGATTCCAAGATCTCTTGAAGTTTAACTTTGAAAATGTACTGTCCCAAGTTCAGAAGGACTTTGAGAGATGGTCAGTGCTTCCTTTATCCTCAGCTGGTAGAATTAATACTGTAAAAATGAATACCCTCCCAAAATTCTCTTATTTGTTTCAGTGTATCCCCATTTTTCTCCCTCAGTCCTATTTTTCGAAGACTTGACGGATTAGTTACAGAGTTTATATGGAATAAGAAGACTGCTAGAATTCGTAAATCACTTCTTCAATGTCCTAAGTCTCTTGGAAGTATGGCCTTGCCCAACTTTCAGTACTACTACTGGGCTGCTAACTTCAGAGTCTTTCAGTACTGGCTAAACCAGCTCCAGCCTCAGTGTTCACCTATGTGGCTTGCCTTGGAAATAACCTCATGTTTGCCCACTACATTAACATCCCTGTTACATTCCCCTGTCAACTGTTCATACTCTCTCTTTACCAAAAACATAACTGTAAAAACTTCACTGTGAATCTGGAGACAGTTTAGATGGATAGGACCTTTTCCCAATGGGCAACATACGACATATCAAAATTTAGAGATTTACATATAGATGATGTTTTTGCATCCTTTCAACAGCTTTCAGATGAGTTTTCAATGCCCAGAAACATTTTTTTCCGGTATTTGCAGGTTCGCAGTTTTATTCGTGATATGCATCCTCAATTTCCTAGTCTTCCTGTTACAACTCCTTTGGACTCATTCCTTGAACCAAGATCTATAGGGAAAGGGATGTCTTTTTTTTTTTAGAAATTCAACTATTATTTTCTCTTGTGGACTATATGTAAATTAAGCATATAGCGTTAGTTCTGGCAGGTCAAGCTCACATCAGCTGACTCTCAGCTGATCACATCTACCTATAGGAATACGACACCTATCATGGCATTCCTATATAAGCTCTGTTCAGTATTATTTGGCAGCTTTGTCGCTTGCTCAGGAGCAAAACAGATAGTCAGCGATTTCGTTCTCTATAAGCGTCAAACAAGATTTCGCAACAGGGGTTCGTTTCCCACAGAGTTTCTAGATTCGAGTTTGAACTCGAATGCGAATTCGATGTGTCGATTGATATAAGCTGATGGACTCGTAAGTGACCTGAGCAAGCAATGCTTCTCGCAAGGACACATCATGATGTAACACTTTGCCTGCAATGCCCACAGTTTTTACCGAGTTCTGCTAATGTGCCTGCATTACGAGATCTGCTTTCCCCACTAGAAGCAAGATATCAAGAAGGGTTAAAGCATCCACGTAACAACTAGCCATTTCACCCTTTAATTATCTCTGAATATCTCATGAAGCTAAGCTATTATTTATTTCATTCTCATTGCTTAATGCTATGTTGGCTAATATGCTATCGTAAATATTGCTTGTATTTTAAGGCTAGTTATGCAGTAACGTTGTTTGCTAGGCACGCTGTCGCTTAGGCTTATTGGTTGTGTTATGACACACTGGTCATATTACTAGTTAAACTTACCACAGTGGGGCTTGTTTTTAAATCTGTTGTCAAGGCTCTCGGATGTGAAACAGGCTTTCTGTTTTAGTACTGGGAATGTGGTTTCATTAAAATGTACCCAAATACTATTTCAAACGCTGTGTTTTTAGATGGTGATATGCTGTTGATTAACGCTATCTAGTATCAGTAACATGCTTGATATGATACTTAACTTGCTGTATTTAGAGATTATGTGGATAATGGCATATCCCTGTTGCACCATATGCTGTACTGTAAAAGGGGCATGCTGCTCTTCTCAGCTTCTTAATAAAGAAGAGCACCCCTCGCTGTTTTTTCTCTTCTGTAAAGGGCATGCTGCCCCAGTCTATGCTATTTCAGAAGGTCCTGCTTTAAGGATATTACGATATTGGGATTTTGCTTGCTTGTTAAGGCTTATAGCTCGCTCATTAAGACAGTGACTGCTGCCACCTACTGGCGATTTTAGTGTAAATCTAAAAGTGTTGTTTAATTGGCTATCATTTATTGCTTTCTTTCCTATATTTATAATACACTTAATAGAATGTTAAGAATATGACATAAAGATGACACTAACTCTAGCTTATACAGGTTAGAATGTTAAATGCCCCAGGCAGGTACCACATTAAAGTGGCTTGCTGCTCTTCTTAGCTGTTTATGAAGAAGAGCACCCCTTCGCTGCTACACTCCGCTGGTAAGGGGCTTGCTGCTGTTCTTAGCTGCTATAAGCAGAGCACCCCTTCGCTGCTACCCTTCTCGATAAGAGGCTGCCGCCCCAGTCTCTGTTATTCCAGAAGGACATGCTTCTTTCAGATATGCCATCAGTTGTGTTTGGGGGGTTCTGGCCTGTCGTTTGTGTTGGGGGGGGTTATTATTTCTGCTCTCCCTGCTCATTCATGACATGCTGCATGGATGGGCAGGTAGTTTTGCCCAGAACAGAACCATACCGCCAAACCAAACTGTATGCTAACTGTCTATCATTTTGACGACAGTGGTCCTGACAGAAATTAAGCATATAGCGTTAGTTCAGGCAGGTCACGTGAGTCAAACTCACATCAGCTGACTCTCAGCTGATCACATCTACCTATAGGAATACAACACCTATCACGGCATTCCTATATAAGCTCTGTTCAGTATTATTCGGCAGCTTTGTCGCTTGCTCAGGAGCAAAACACCCTCCTCCATCCCCAACTCCTCCTTTTGCCACAGTCAGGTCTTGGCTTCTGATACTCCTTTTATCTGAATAATGTCTTACACTTAAATATCATTAAGTACATTAATGATATCTGCTTTGTTCTGTTCTGTTTACCCTGGGGGGTTATTATTTCTGTTCTCCCTGCTCATTCATGACATGCTGCATGGATGGGCAGGGAGTTTTGCCCAGAACAGAACCATACTGCCAAACCAAACTGTATGCTAACTGTATATCATTTTGACGACAGTGGTCCTGACAGAAATGTATTTTATGTGCAAAATCTTAATCAGGTCAGTACTAAATGAAAAATAACATGAATTTTGTATGATCTCTCTTATTTTGGTGAAATAATTTACATTTTTGCAGATTCTGCAAGGTGTATTTAAACTTTTGACCTGAACTGTATACCTCCTGCGTCCACCAGGTTTTGGTTGTGATGCATTCTTTTTCCAGGTCTCATTCTGCTGGGGTATCTGTCCGTTGCCCAGTGGCATATCTGTAAAATAAGAAAATAATAATAATAATAATAATAATAATAATAATAAAATCAAACACTTACAAACACATCATTTTTAATGCACAGTTTGATGTAGTTTCACCAGTATTTAACTCTCTGATATTCCTCACCTAGGGGTCACAAAAAACTTGTGTGTGTGTGTGTGCGTGCTCTGGTATATATAGTTTATGAGGAAATGTGAATAATAACATGGGTACTACAACGTAAATGTCACGTAACGTGTAAGGAGGGGGCGAACGAAGATGAAGGTCCAAGATAAAGTCTTTATTACAATCCACAGGCAACAGGTAAATCCACAGCAGGAGGGTACACACATTCACATTAATGTTGATGAGACCGGACGACAAACACCGAACTGAAACCAGTTTATAAAGACAGGTGATTATAATGAACTTAATCAAGACACAGGTAATACCAGGTTAACTAATGATGATAAACGAGGACAGGAAACAGGATCGACCAAATATGGGCACAAGAGGGAGAAACCAACATAAACAGTCCACAGGGGTGTGACAGTAAACATGGTTTATGAGGACACTTCTTGTGTTTTCTTAAACCAAAAGGTTTAAAAAACATCTTTTGGTATTTTTTTAAAATTCAAAAATATTTTTAATATTTCATATCAATAGTATTTTCATAGGGATACTATTGTTTTTAGAAGTATTTTCATAAGTAAATTATGTAATTTCAAGATGGCATCACAGACTATTTTTGTTTGTTTGTTCTGATTTAAGTAACTTTTTTTCCGATCAGCATTACTAGAAACAAAAATCCTGGACACAAAAAAATTTACTTTTTGCAGACATTTGAGCATTTAGACGTTTTACTTTTTTAACAAATCAGACAAACTAGAACTCCTCAACCACACAACAAGGACTTTTAAAACTCTGCTGTGCTTTGCTTCACGAAAACCTGCCTGAATGGAGCCATTCCAGACAGCGCGCTACATCTAACGGGCTTCCAGCTGTTTAGAGTGGATTGCTTCCCCGAGCCGTCTGGGACAATAAGAGGCAGTGGATTATGTTTTTATATCACTGAAGGCTGGTTTACAGATGTGACAGTTTTAAAGAAGATGTGCTGCCCAAATTTGCATTCATCACATGCCCCACCAGTGACAGCCATGTACTGCTACGTACAAGCCTGCTTCGAATGCACTGATTGGAATGTTTTTGAGGTTGCAGCTACTGATTTGGACGACCTCACTGACACTGTGACATCTTACATCCCCACTCAGTGACGCACCCACTGAGAAACCTGATGAAAGTGCTCTAGTTATTGGCGATTCTATTGTACGAAACGTGAAAATAGAGACACCAGCCATCATAGTCCAATGTTCACCGGGAGCCAGAGCACCTGACATCTTGGCAAATTTAAACATAACCTCAGTAAGATTGTTATTCACGTCGGCACTAATGATCGACTTCGCCAGTCGGAGATCACTAAAAATAATGTTAAAGAGGTGTGTGAACTTGCAAGTACGATGTCAGACACTGTAATTTGCTTTGGTCCCCTCCCTGCTTATCGTGGTGACCAGATACATAGCAGACTGTCGTCACTGAATGGCTGGATGTCTAAGTGGTGCCCGCAGAATAACATGGGTTTCATACACAATTGGACAAGTTTTTGGGGCAGACTTGACCTGTTGAAAAGAGATGGTCTTCATCCCTCCAGGGTGCTGCTCTTCTCTCTAGTGTTATGGCATATAGTCTTAGAGTTTGCACTTGACTAACTGGGGCCCAGGTCAGGAAGCAGACAGACTGGCTAAACCAACCGTCTGCTAGCCGCCTCACATCACCGAAATCAGTTAATTCTCAGCACATACAGACCCTTTCACCTTGACATCATGCTATAGAGACTGTGTCTGTTCCCTGAGCTATAAAATACAAAAAACGTCCAAACCAATTTAAGAGTAACAATCTAAATGATGTTCAACAAATAAAAAATGTATATAATACAGAGAAACAAATGATAAAACTTGACTTATTGAATATCAGGTCCCTTTCTACAAAAGCGGTTTTTGTAAATGATATGACCATTGATCGTAACCTAGATGTGCTCTGTTTGACAGAAACCTGGCTTAAACCAGATGTTTACATTATCTTAAACATCAAGATTACTGTTACAAACATGAGCCATGTCTAAAGGTAAAGGGGGAGGTGTTTTTTTTACAATTTATAGGAATATCTTCAGTGTTTCTCAGAGAACGGGCTTCAAGTATAACTCATTTGAAGTAATGGTGCTTCATATAACATTATCCAGAGAAACAAGTGTTAATGATAAATCCCCCGTGATGTTTGTACTTGCTACTGTATACAGGCCACCATACAGACTTTCTTAAAGAATTTGCTGATTTTCTATCTGAGTTAGTGCTGGCTACAGATAAAGTCTTAATAGTGGGTGACTTTAACATCTATGTTGATAATGAAAACGATGCACTAGGAGCAGCATTTATAGACATTCTGAACTCTATTGGGGTTAGACAACACGTGTCAGGACCTACTCATTGTTGAAATCATACTCTAGACTTTATGTCTCCCACTTCATGCAATTCATGATGGCGAATTATTTGTAGACGTGTGTGTTGGTCTGTCTTAACCTGTCGATCTTTAGTGTTTTTTATTGCACATATCAAGTGCTTTTATGTAGTTCCATTGGTACGCTCGGCCAGACAGCGTAAAGTGACAACGAGTGGATACCCGGGCCTAGTGTGCCTTTTGACTGGACTACCCACCGCAGCGAAAGTGACTGTGGATACCCGGGCCTGGTGTGCCTTTTGACGCCGTGGACTACACCACCGATAACAGCGAAAGTGACTACGAGTGGATACCCGGGGCTGGCGTGCTCTTGAACGGCGCGGATTACACTGCCCATAGCAGTGAAAGTGACTACGAGCGGATAACCGGGCTGGCGTGCCTTCGGATGGCATGGACTGCACTACCAATAGCAGCGAAAGCGACTACGAGTGGATACCTGGGATATGATCAACATTGAACTGCACTGGACTGCATGATGAAATCGACATGTTGAGCAAGGTCATAATTAATTATAAAAATACACATTATTATAAAAACACACATTCTACACTGGGCCAGTAGAAAAATCCTTAGCGTTGAGCCCTGTCATCTTTTTCAATATTTGGGCCAAAAAATTTATTAAAAAATATTAAAAAATGTATAAAATATATTAAGTGACTAATTTAAGACAGTTATATAGTATCGCATCAGATCTATAGATCTCCTGGGGAACAATTCCACTCATTCTCTACTATAGGAGAGGAAGAACGCCTCAGGTTACGTATGTAACCATGGTTCCCCGAGGGAACGAGACGCTGCGTCCGGAGACGCTTTGGGAACGCCTTTGGCGGAACCACGCTCTGAATGACGTGTAAACTAGCCAATCAAACGATGAAACGTCACGGGCGGATGACGTCATCGACCAGGAAGCATAAAAGCACGTGCGAAGCCGGCCGGCGTCAGCTTCTGTGGATGAAGCGAGCGCTCGGCAGGGACACCTGCCATAAAGGCTTTTGAAGCACCCATAGCGCGAGTAGAGTGAGCCTTGACTCCCAAAGGAGAGGGGAGGTCAGAGGACTCGTAAGCAGTGGAAATGGCATCTACAATCCATCTACTAAGAGTTTCTTTAGAAGCAGGAAACCCCTTCTTAGGGGGGCCATAGCAAACGAACAACTGTTCTGATTTACGCCACAGGGCAGCTCTGTGGACATAGGCATCCAAGGCACGTACCGGACACATGCAATTTTGCTTCTGCTGGTCGGGCTCCCGAAAGGGAGGAGGACAGAAAGCCTGGAGCACGACCGGCTGTGGTGCATTAGTGGGGACCTTAGGAACATACCCCGGCCTGGGGTAAAGGAAGGCTTTGATCATGCCAGGAGCAAACTCTAGATGTGAAGGGGCCACCGAAAGGGCCTGAAGGTCCCCAACCCGTTTGAGGGAGGTAAGTGCTAGCAGTAGCGCTGTCTTAATAGTGAGAAATCGAGCCGGTATGTCTTCTATTGGCTCGGAAGGAGGTCTACAGAGAGCCTCAAGCACCACAGCCAGGTCCCAAGTAGGGACATGGGGTCGTGTCGGAGGCCTCAGCCTCAGCACACCGCGGAGGAAACGTATGACCAGGGGGTTTTTACCCACTGGCATGCCACCAAGAGGGGCGTGGTAGGCCGAGATTGCCGCCACGTAAACCTTCAGGGTGGAGTGGGCTAACCCTGTGGAGAAACGGGCCTGCAAAAACTCCAGTACTGTACCAACTGGGCAGTTAGCTGGGTCTTGCTGGCGTTCTCCACACCATGAAGTAAAAAGCTTCCACTTCAGGGCATACAGTTTCCTCGTAGAGGGAGCTCTGGATTGGAGGATGGTCTCAACAACCTCAGTTGAGAGACCGGAAGCTACGAGTTGTGCCCCCTCAGGGGCCACACCCACAGCTTCCACAGCTCCGGGCGGGGGTGAAGGATGGTGCCCCCCGCCTGTGAGAGGAGGTCCCTTCTGACGGGAATCTCCCATGGAGAGCCGTCGAGGAGAGATATCAGGTCCGAGAACCATACTCGGCCCGGCCAGTACGGGGCTACTAATAGTAGGCTGACCCCGTCCCGGCGTACTCTCTCCAGAACTCCCGGGAGCAGAGCGATCGGGGGAAAGGCATACAGACGAAGCCTCGGCCACGTCTGTACCATGGCATCCAGCCCCAGGGGATCTGGATGAACTAGAGAGAACCAGAGGGGACATTGTGCATTCTCCCTCGTGGCAAAGAGATCTACTTGGGCTTGCCCAAAGATCCCCCATATCTGCCTCACTACTTCTGGGTGAAGCATCCATTCCCCGGGCCTCGGCCGGGCCAAGGATCTGGTGCGCCAGCTTGTATAAGGGGCGCGACCGCAGACCTCCCTGGTGGTTGATGTAATAGACCACCGCTGTACTGTCGGTGCGCACCAGCACATGGCGATCTCTGAGGTCTGGGAGAAAGTACTTCAAAGCTCGAAATACAGCCAGCATCTCGAGGCAGTTGATGTGCCAGCTGAGATGGTGACCCGTCCACAGACCTTGGGCGGAGCGGCCACTCATGACCCACCCGGTGAGGGATGCATCTGTCGCTAGCGTGACGCGGCGACAAGGAGCTCCTAGTGCCAGGCCCTGATTTAGGAACCACGGCTTCCTCCACATATCTAAGGCACGTAGCCCGCGGCGCATGACCTTGATCATGCGGAGTGGGTTTCCCCTCGGGGAGAACCCTTTGGTTTTGAGCCACCACTGTAGGGGTCTCATGTACAGCAGGCCAAAAGGTATCACGTTGGACGCAGCTGCCATTAGACCCAGCAGTTGTTGGAACTGCTTGACAGTGAGTGACCGGCCTTCTTTGACTCTCTTGACTGCGGCGAGGATCGACTTGATCCGAGCAGGGGACAGACGTGCCTGCATTGTGGTCGAATCTCACACCACGCCCAGATAAGTGGTCCTCTGTGATGGAGAAAGCACACTTTTCTTGGCGTTTAGTCTTAACCCCAACGTTTCCATGTGTGCGAGAACGACATCTCGATGTCGAACCGCTAAACTCTCTGACTCTGCTAGGATCAGCCAGTCGTCGATGTAATTCAATATTCGAATGCCCTGGATACGAAGAGGGACCAGGGCAGCATCTACACATTTCGTAAACGTGCGGGGTGAGAGTGCTAGGCCGAAGGGAAGAACCGCTTCGAGGCCGGGGGCCTCTTAGACTGAAGCACGACCCGCAGGTCGGGCCTCGCCTTAGAGGACCCTGGCCTAGAGTGCTGCGAATCTCGGTCCCGGGACGGGGGAGCGCGAGTTGCGACACTCAGCTTTTGAACCTGACGGTATGAGGAGCTGGTACTCAGCTGCGGCTGCTCACGCCCAGCAGCCGCAGAGGTTAGAGAACGGCGAGGCAGGTACCGCTGGAACGCCGCCGCTTGCTTACGAGCCTCCTGGTACCTGCTGACGACAGAATTGACTGCGTCGCCAAACAGGCCAGAAGGCTCAAGCGGGGCGTCCAAGAGGAAGACCCTGTCCTTCTCTTTCATATCGGACAGGGTCAACCACAGATGCCTCTCCGCCGCCACCATGGCTGCCATAGACCGCCCCACTGCCCGGGCGGTCTCCTTGGTGGCGCGAAGAGCTAAGTCAGCGGTCCTGCGAAGTCCTTCGAGGTCTACTTTCTCGCCGTCTGCTAACCCCTTCAGCAGGTCAGCCTGGTATGCCTGGAGCAGCGACATGGTGTGAAGGCATGCTCCGGCCTGACCTGCTGCCGAGTACCCCTTACCCACCAGCGAAGATGTAGTGCGAAGCGGCTTGGAGGGTAAGGTTGGAGCCTTCAAGGACGATGCCGCACCGGGGGACAGATAGCTGGCTAACGTCTGTTCCACCCGGGGCATCGCCTTATAGGCTCGCTCATCGAGCCCCGCCACATTTCCATAGTAATCGGAGGCGGGGACGAACAAGCGAGCCGAGTATGGTCTTTCCCACGACCTCGCGATCTCAGCATGGAGGTCGGGGAAGAAAGGAAGGCTCCTTCTTGGAGATGATGGTTAGCGACTTTTTCCTCGGCGGGCCAGTTGATGTTTAATTTGGCGACGGCACGAGTCACCACCTCCAAGAGCTCCTCATACTGCACCGACTGAGGGCTCGCTTCCTCAGCGGTGCTTTCAAGGTCGCCCTCCTCGGAGGACGACAGATGGAGAGATGAGCCCGTCCCTTGGGAGGAAGTAGCCGCGGTGCGGGCTTCCGAACCCTCGGAACGGGCAGCGGACCTGCCGGGTAAGGAAGGAGATAGGGGGTCACCCGTCTCCATTCCCTCCAACAGATCCATCTGCGAACCCCAAGAGTGTAGCGCCCGCTCCGCCTCGGCGGAAGCGGGGCCAGCACCCTGGGGAACGCTAGCGAAGGCTCCCTCCTCGAAGAGAGCCTTCCGGGAGCGGAGCACCCGCAAAGGAAGCGAATCACAATGCGGGCAGTCAGCCCCCTCAAGGGCTGACATAGCATGCTCCGCTCCCAAGCAGACCACGCACATGCTGTGTGTATCCCCGCTTGTGATGTAGCGTTTGCAAGGGGGGACACACAGCCTGAAACGTGGCCCGCTCTCTCCACTCTTAACTACTTGTTTTTGCTGAGACATTATCCTCAAAAAGAAAGCTGTGCTAACCTGCACAAAACGGAGGATAAACAGACACAAACACACAGAGCGCTCCGCTGAAAGACAGAAGCTGACGCCAGCCGGCTTCGCACGTGCTTTTATGCTTCCTGGTTGATGACGTGATCCGCCCGTGACGTATCATCGTTTGATTGGCTAGTTTACACGTCATTCAGAGCGTGGTTCCGCCAAAGGCGTTCCCAAAGCGTCTCCGGACGCAGCTTGAGTTCCTGAAGGGGAACTGTATAAACTTGTTAAATCATCTAAACCAACAACATGTATGCTAGACCCCGTTCCATCTAGGCTACTAAAAGACTTGCTTCCAGATGTCATAGGTCCTCTTCTGAATTTTATTAATTCGTCATTGTCTTTAGGATATGTCCCCAAAATCTTTAATTATGTTCACAATTATGTTCCTTCCTACAGAAAAATGGTGAGGATTTCCAGTCAGGTTTTAGACCATACCATAGTACTGAGAGTGATCTTACTAACGATCTGCTCTTGTCATCCGATCGTGGTTGTATCTCTCTGTTAGTGTAACTATACAGCATTTTATGGCATTGCAGGCATGCTTTTCTTCTGTAAGAATTTAAGATACTTTTAAATTACCTTTCTAAGAAGTTAAGATAATTTATTTTGTCTACATTGACTGATAATGTAATCCCAGAATGTACAGAATGCACTGGAACCGGCTTGGTAAACAAAATAATCCATGATGTAGCGTTTTGGCCAATCAGACACACAATTGTTCATTCGATTTACTAAATCAATTATTCACTAAATTCACAAATAATCAAAGAAACCCCTCACCCAGTCCACATGGCAACCAGGATACCTCGGCCAGATCAGATAAACTTTACGACCTACAAGTAGATAGAGGGAATCTTCCCCTACTTAATTCTCTATAAAACAGACACATACTGCTATAGGAAATTACTATTTCTATTAATTCACAGACAAACCTTTCTTTGACCTTCCTATGACACATAGCCCCAGATCATTGTGTATAGTATTACTGCCTTGTATTTTGTGTTTTTCATTGTATATTGTTGTATGCATTTGTTATGATACATAACTAGTAGTATAACTCACCTATGCCATGTTTGGTCTCTTTGAATTTGTATTCTGATGATCTAAACGATGGTGTATTTTATATATAGACCATATAGATAGATATCTATGCAACATATTAGTGTTTTAAAAATCCTTAGTAATTTTTGTATCAACACCCAATCAAATTACATATGCAAAATACCATGCTCACAGACAAAAAGTCGTAAACTTTCCCTCCAAAAGTAAAAGTCACCATTGGCTCTTGGACCTCCTGGAGGTATAGCCTCCAGAGACCTTAAAGGAGTCACACGAGTGATCCCCCCATTTTCTCTCTTCTGCTCTTCTCTCTCTTCTGCAAAATCATCCGATTGCTGCCTGTGTGGAAGGACTCATGGGGAACCGGCACAGGGCGGGCCCAACAGGACCCAACATATAGAGCTGTGGCTCTCGATCATAAAGAGTCAGACATTTTCACTTAACCCTGGAATTCATCCTCATGGAAATGTCCTCGAACAGACATTTCTCTCTTCCGCGTTTTTTTAGTTTTCTTCACTTGTCTCACATGAGTGACTCGCCTCAGTCACTTAGGGGTTCTTTTAGAACCTAAGAGGATAAGCTAGAACTCTTCGGGACTTCCCTAAGATTGCGCCAGGCCTTTCGGCCTTGTCTTTCCATTCCCCAAAGATCACAGGATTTCAGCTGGGTCTCTGTCTGTCAGCTCTTGGTTCTTCTTCACTTTCCACATGGGAAGAAACTCCCAGTCACCATCGAGTCAGAACGTCATTGGAGTTCATCACTCTTCAGACCCGAAAGAACGTGATCGTGATTCCAAAACCACCACTGCTCCAAACCATCAAGACTTTCACCTGAGACTGCATTCGGACACTTGTTCAACGACCAAGGCAATGCAAGTATTGTACATTTACCTGAACAAACAGAGGTTTAGTATAAGCTGTAGACAGCACTGGTGGTTTTACTCGAGTGGTTAATTGACTCTTTTCATAGCTTCATTTTCTTGTTTCTCTAAGGGCTTCTCACTTGCCCTTCCCCCATGTATGAGTGATTTCATGTTTGTTTGTTTAGATTAGTTACAGGGGTTGGACAGTGAAACTGAAACACCTGGGTTTAGACCACAATTAGTATGCCGTTTGGCCTCCTTTTGCAGCCAATACAGCATTATTTCATCTTGGGAATGACAAATACAAGTCCTGCACAGTAGCCAGAAGGATTTTGAGCCATTCCTTTCGCAGAACAGTGGCCAGGTCACTATGTGATGTTGGTGTATGAAAACATTTCCTGACTCGCTCCTCCAAAACACCCCAAAGTGGCTCAATAATATTCAGATCTGGTGACTGTGCAGGCCATGGGAGATGTTTAACTTTACTTTCATGTTCATCAAATCACTCTTGTCACCAGTCTTGCTGTGTGTATTGGTGCATTATCATCCTAATACACGGCACCACCTTCAGGGTACAATGTTTGAGCTATTGGGTGCACAAAGTCAACCTTCACACTCTGCTCTTATTGGTGGAATGTGCGATCAGTAAAGACTGGCCACCAGGCTGCATAAATATAGCCATGAAACCTCCAACACTATATTGGCCAGTGTTTCAGTTTCATTGTCCAACCCCTGTATGTGTTAATCCTTCGTTAATAAAACTCTTGTGCACAAATTAAATGAGTTTTGATTCTGATTCTGCCTTATAAAAATAATGTCCCTTTACAATTCTGATTCAAGCTACATGCTCTAATGCAATAGTACTTTAAGAAAGTTATTTTCTGTGGCCAAGGAAATACCATTTCTTAGAGTTGATATGAAATTATACTGAATGTTCGCTGGACGAACAGATTAGTTGATGAAAAATTAATTCTGCTACAGTTTCTACTGGCAGCTGATATAAATAATTGTAATTAATCACAATTAATTGTAATTATTTATATACTTTTCCCCTTTGAGCTAATTCTCAACAATGATGACAAACATATTGTGAAAAACGCTTCTATTTCATTCACATTTATAATAAACAATCTAAAAAAAAATGGATCTTGTATTGTTGTCTGGTGTGTATGTATTATTTTGCTTGTTAGATAGTTGTTAGTTAAACAACACGCTAATCTCAAAGTCCACTAGACTCACCCTGATTAGACAGTAATGTAGGCTGTTTTTCTTGGCTTTGGTCTCCTTGTCTTCTCTGACCTGTTGACCCACAGCCTTGCAGGGGAGAACTAGTATAAGAAAGATAAGTGAAAACATGCAGGAAACAATATGTTCAATTATAATAAAGTTTAAAAAAGAAGAAGAAAAAAAAAGTTTAATAGTTAACCCAAAAATTTGATTCCACCGTTTACATTGCTCCAAACCTACATGCTGAGGTTTTTCATGCAACACAAAATCATGTACTGTAGCTGTTTTCCATAATACAACAGTTTATAGTTATGTCTATCAAAAAAGACAATAAAAGCACAGTAGACAGTATTTATTCCTAGAGTTCCTAGAGTTGTTGTCCCAGACCTTACTATCATCTGTAAACTCTCCGTCTTTCTTTGGGCTGCTTCACTGATGACGTTTTCTCTTTGTCTGTAAGTCTCAGAGCTCTGATGGAGTGAGAAATATGGTCAGTATCATTTACACCAGCATTAAGCACTTTCACTTGATGTCCTTCATTAAAGTCTAACCATTTGTTTCTCCATTGGCCCCTGTTTGTCATCCCGTTTGGGATGGGACTGTAATATGCTGTGGGTTTTAGAAAGGGCTGATTGTGTAGTCGTTGAGTGAGGAATCAGAGGACTCACAGTCTCTTCCAGGATCTTCCTCTCCTGTATTGACAAAAAGATACTGTTACATTTCTTCAAATGTGCACACTTTTGGACTTAAATAAAATGTGTAGCAAAGTCCTGTGATCAAAAATGAGCAAATGCAACTAAATGTACGTGTCTGGTTATTCTATTAACCAGACTTTTTGCATTTTTAATTGAGATACAAAGCACATGACGCAGGAGGAATTCCAAAACAGCCTTTTAATAATCCAGACAATAAACAGAAGTAATCCAGGAGCAAGGGGAAGCACAACATCAACGTAACTTCTTAATTATTCTCTAAATTTTACTGTACAGCTGCCAAAAATAACCCAACAGACTTAATAATCTACCCAGATAGCACACGTACGTCTGTAAGATGTCAGTTTTACATACTGAATCATAAACATCTTTAAGACATCTAATAGATGTCTATCTGACATCTAATAGGAAACGTCCTATAGACATATTGCAGATAAGCAAACACTTTAAAAAATATGTCTTCCAGATGTAAATGAAGACATCAAATAGATGTCTCTGTGATGTATGTGTGCTCTCAGGGTATGTAGCTTCCCAGATAGCACATGTACGTCTGCAAGATGTCTGTTAAAGATCACTTGATCTGGAAAGCATCTGCTGTGTACAAACATCTGACAGATGTCTGTAAAATGCCAGTTTTACATACATTCTAAATCATAAACATTTTAAAGACATCTAAAAAAAAAAAAGTCTATTTGACATCTGAAAGGAAACATTCTATGGACGTATTACAGATGAGCAAACAATCTAAAAAATTTGCATTGCAGATGTAAATGCAGACGTCAAATAGATGTCTCCAAGATGTACGTGTGCTATTAGGGTTTACTGTGGTTTTTGTATTATGTTTTGACAAAAAGTACATTACCATGGTAAATTTTTGTAAGGAATGAATTTTTAAGTTCTGATAATGGGGCTTTTACTGCCATGGGAAATTACCATGGTTCCAGAGGAAAACAACTACAGAGAACAAAACAGGATGAAGTCGATTGTCACACCCTTGGACTTTTTTTTTTTTTTTTTTGGTGTTTTTATTCTTCATGTGTTCTGTGACCTAGTTTTCCCTCTTGTCTGATTATGTCATTTGGTTCAGGTGTGTCTTGTTAATCATCCTCATTTGACAATGTATTTAAGTTCTAGTCTGTCCTGTGTTTGGTTGTCCGATATTATGAGTGTATTATCTACGTGTGTCACCTATCTGCCGGTGTATTACCCTGCCTTCATCTTCGTTGTGAGTGTTTATCTTTGACAAGTAGCGTGACAGAATACCGGACTAACAAGAAAAATAGTATAGTGGTGCCTTTTCCCCTCGTTTGTTTTTTTGAAAGTGTTTTCTTTGCCCCCGTTATGGACCATCTCCTCCGGCTGGAGCAGGGTTACTACGAGGAAGATTGCTTTGGATTGCAAGAGCGCGGAGGGAAGCTCCGCCTAATGCACTATGGTGAGCTGAGTTCAGTGGACTATGTGTTACCAGTTCTTCTGTCATCATCATCTGCCTGTCCTGAACCACCTATCTGCCCTGAACTGTCTGCCTGTCCTGAAGTGGCCATGGAGCTTGTTCCCCTGTCGGTGGTGCTCACGGTGCTGGGAGTGGCCTTACGGTGTGTGTGTGGGCAGCACACAAGGTTTCACAAAACTATCTCTTGGCAGCCCCTCTGCTCACCCTCAGTCCACCATCTGTGTGGTGGGATCGCCGCGGGTCTGCCAGTCTCCATCAGCTGGAGGATTCCTTCTCTCCACTTCCAGCCTCTGAGTCCCGGACTCCGCCTCAGCCCACTGACCCAGCGGCTCCACCATGACTCCTAGCTCCCTCCTCTCCACCATGGACCATCAGCCCACCAGCTCCGCCGGGCTCCCTTGTCCCTCTGGGTCCATCTTGGTCAGTCGTTGATCATTCGTTGCCTCTGGACTCTACTCCTCCGACTACACCTTGTCCCTCTGGCTCTCTCAGGCTCTTTCTTCCCTCAGGTGGGCTGGGCTATAGGTTCATGGTCGCTCCGGCTCCACCGCGGCCTTCCGGATTTCCGTCTCCGTCTTGGAGCCATCTGCTCCGCCTTGGCCCTCCGGATCCTTAGCATCATACTGGCTCGTCAGCTCTCCGTCTCAGGCTCCTCTCCCACCTGCTCCGCCGCCGTTGGTCCAGACGAATGGCCCATGTGGCCCACTTGGTTCAAACATTCAAATTAATTTTGCGTGCTCTAGCTGAGTGCAGTGGCTCAAAAGTGCTTGTCAATGTCGAAATGTTGCAAATAGCCGATCAACGTGTAGATAACGGGATTTACCATTCACAGAGCTGAGCTGCGTGCCACGTGAATGTGAGCTGAGGCAATGTAAGCACCTAAACATGATGAGACAGTTCAGCAATATTTGCTAACTGTTTACGATATAAAACAAATGTTAAACGACAGACATACATTTTCAGGAATGCGAACTACTACTGGTCTTTTCAAATTTCTTAATGCCATTAATGCTATTCATCACAGCACAGGATAAATGTGATCTCTATCCAGGCTTTCTTATGTAATTTCACATGTCTAAGAAAATGTTTAAAAAATAAAAACACATAAGCCTAAAATATCATTCTCAAACTTACTACAGAACATTGTAAATCTGAAGACTTTCACTTTCAAGTGCCGTGATTAGGAAAGTGACATTAGGCTATAATAAAAATACAATATAATTTGCTATTTCACATTAATTATTTTATATACATCAGTTTGATGGTCAAATGTTTGAAATAATTAAGACTTTTTATTTATTTTTTGAAAGATGGCTGAATTTATATGACCATAAATACAGTAAAAATAATAACATGAAATATTATACTTAAAATAGTGTTTTCTGTTAAAGCTATTCTAAAATGTAAATTATTTCTGTGATTAAAGCTGAATATTCAGCATCATTACTTCAGTCTTCAGTGTCAGTAATTATTCTAATATGCTGTTTTGCTGCTTAATTATAATCAGTTATTATTTGTGATCTAGTATTATTAATGGTTCTTATCAATGCTGAAAACAGTTTAATATTTTGGTGGAAACTGTGATACTTTTACAGGGTTATTTTTTATTTATTTATTTATTTATTTTTAATATTACTTTAGACTGAATGGTAACGCATCACATTTTCCATAAAATATGAACCAGTACAACTGTTTTCAACACTGATAATAATCAGAAATGTTTCTTGATCAGCAAATCAGAATGATTTCTGAAGGACCAATAAACCATAAAAAACACCATAAAACAGTCCACATTCTGCACTTTATTCCAAATGTTCTAGAGCAGAGTATTGTGTCATATGGACTGATATTATGGTAGGTTTAACATTAGTGATATTACACTGTCCCTCTAAAAGAGAAGTGTAAAAATTCTTCAAATTGATTTACTATTTGTCATACACACCAGGAAAGACAAATTCTAAAAAAGCATGTCAATCATTCATTAATGTTAATGATAAGAATTAAAAAAGAAAAAAAAAAAAGCATTTTATTTCTGTATTGTGTTATATGGTTATGGTAGTAAGTGGTGTTAAAAATTGCTCTGTGCATAATGAGCTGGTGGGTTTATGGTGTGGTGTGGACTGGGTGTGGTGGGCTGCTCTGTGCCAGAAAGTCCAGTGCCATTTTTTAGCCCCAGTCCACCACTGCTTCCAAGCAGGTTTTTTTGGAGCTGGCTGGAGCTAAACTCTGCAGGAGATCAGCCCTCTAGGACTGAGTTTGGATACCCCTGTACTGAGGAAGCCGCCATCCCTCGCACTTCGGACTAGAAAGAAAGGAGCATGAGCGGCCACCGGACCCTTACCTGGACCCCTCCTCTCTGATTCTGAACACTGTCCAGCACAACGAGGACACGAGATACAATGTGTATTTTTGGACAGTCTTCCCCTTGGACACTTTATTCCCCGTTTTGGGACATTTTATGTGTTATTTCTGTTAAATAAATCCTCTCCAAGGTCTGACACCACACCCACTGTGTCTGTTGTTTGCTCTTCCTACCACAGTAATATAAACCAAAACAGACCAAGATTTTAATAATTCAATATTTTTTTCTTTGTGTTGCATATGATGCATATGAAAAATACTTCAAGTCAGGCTATAACTACAAATGTGAACACAAATATAATTTAAATGCAGATGGCATCACTCTCTTTGACTTTCATCAGCTTGATTTTCACAAACTCATACCGTCTAATGGAAACTAATAACGTCAAAGTATATTTGCTTTTCCACAAGGAAATACTAGTGCCAGCTTAGGCAGCTAAAAAATAATTCTAAATTTAGACTGTTCAATCATATAACAATCTTTTCAGTGTATAGGTGGCTAAAAGACAAAAGTGTGTAAATAAGCTTAAATAAGAAAACCAGTAATTCAGTATGCAAATATTACAATGGTTACATTTTGAATGGTAGTAAATATTCTAACAATGCAAATCATAGGGAAATTGAAACTACAAGATCAGTGAAGGGAAGAAACCTCACCTCCTCATAATACCGCCTCTCTTCCTCTTCCACTTCTTTCTGTGATTGCTCCCATTCCTGCTTTAACTTCTCCTGTTCACGCTGATATTTCTCCTGTGATCACACACATGCATTTCATTCATTTAATTGTTGATTAAATGAAAAAGGAATATACCACAATGACAATGATCGTCAGAAACTAAAGCATGCCTTAAACTCTTAAACTCTTGATGAAAAGAATCAAACCATTATTTAAAGCAATAAACATCTGGGTGTAGGTGCCTTTAAATAACAGTGAAATGACTGCAGTGAAAAGCTATTTTCTTAACATTTCCCCTCATACACACACTCTCTCTCACACACAGGGGTGTCTTTATCTTCAGAAGGGACTCATGTATCATGCTGGGTTCTAGTGTTTTACTGCTTAATAATAATAATAATAATATTTTTTTTAGAACTTTAGTTGCTAAATTGTGCAAACATATTCCCAAATGGATCTCAGATTAGCTCCTCAGAACTATCAAGAAGTATTTCAGCATGAACTAAGTGTCCAAATACTTTTTGGAGTCACTATATTACAGATAGCTGTACTCTAGTTGTGCAAGCTTGAAAATGAAGCCTAAGCATGCTCAGGTTGTGCACTTGAAGCTCGTCCGATTCTCAGTGCTGACTCAGCTGGTGCTTCTGGTTATTCAAGCCATTTGTACCTGAAGCATGCGTTCCTGCTCTTGCTGCCACCTTTCCTGACGCTTGCGCTCTTCCTCAGGGTCCCAAGAAAAGTGTTCACCCCGCTTCACCAGATTCAGCACAGGGGGAGGAACCTAACCATACCATACGCAATGATACCCACCAACACGCACACACACCGTACGAGGACGCATCAGACAACACCAAAAACAATGAGGAGGGGAGTGGACAGAAAGACAGTTGATCTATTACCCCTGAAGTAGTCGTGATCACCTGTTCTACTGGAGAAGATGAATGTGAAAAGATAAGAAAAAATTGGGAATTTCTGCTGCTTTACCATCTGGTATAAAATATTCTATTTTTATTTTTCTCATTCATTTAATTTGTTAATTTAATTTATTTCTGACAACAGATATTCTGCTTACATTTTCTGAAAATGTAAGTGGTGCTTGTATGTGTAAAGGCTGTGGGTGGTTGTACATTCAAAAACAGATTTAAAAGGTGAAGACATTACGATGGAATGAATGGACGACTCCCATGAGCCACTAAAAATGATGAAAATGCTACAAAATAACATATTTACTAATGCTTGCATTCAAAAACCCACCAGTCTGGTTTCTGTTTCCATGATAACAGTGACTCTGGATGGATCTTGTTTCAGGATTATGGGCAGCGCAGTATTTCACTGGTGATTTACAAGTAAGCAATTTATAAATAATAAATAATAGTTAAAATCACACCTGTGGTTTCTACAGAAGCATATAGTGTTACATAACAAAATCTAAATGGGATTTCCACTTCCAGACCTTACTGTTGTGTTTTATACCATTTAGCATAAAGAATTCCAGCATATGTTTTAGGAAGATTTGTACAATTACTTTAATAATGCTAATGCAAAAGAACCTATTGGCAGAAAAAGAATACAAAATACCAGATGAGAAACAGCCAGAAACAAAACTACAAAAAGCCTTAAGGATGAAGTATGAGAGAGATATAAATAGATTTAATTCCTTTACTTACATTTCCAGCTTTTTCAGCCATGTCTGGAAAATGAAACGATGTCATTTTTAAAACATCCGCTTTCATTGATTCAATTAATTATTAATTTTACTAATGTGGTATTTAGTAAAAAGTGTGTAAGTGTCTATATAGAGAAGTCTGAAGTGTTAAATGTAAGAAAATATTTTAAGAAAAAAAAATCTCTGGAGCTTTCCAGTGACAGAAATAAAATCAGCTGCAGATACAACTGTGCGGATACAAAATAAATAAATAAATAAATAAAAAAAAATTTGATGTTAGATACTTGAGGCACTGACAAAATTTCTGAATATTTCACATGAAAGGTCAATACTGCAACTTTATTTGCCCATTTAGATTATGGAACATTAACATAACAATGAGGGGTTACACCAAAATGATGGCCATAAATTGGCCTAACTAGCAGTCCATGGGAGACTGGGGCTCTATTGGTGAGCTGTTTACCTGATGGGGTGAAGAAATCTCTGCGCTATTTAGGATTACTGGACAACAGTGTTAACTGAGCACTGATGACTCTTTTTCAGTACCACTCACCTGGTTTGGTTCTGTATGATTCTGGGTTGGATGGTTCTGATTGATTTGCTGATTTCTGTGGGATCACAGTTACTAGTTTATTGACCTACAACCAAATCCAAAAAAGCCATGGTCAAATAAATATAACAAATACATTTAATTATTCTAATAATCATTATATGCAAATATAAGTATTTTTGCCTGTGTTATTTTATATAAGCACAAACACAACACAGTTCCCTATAGACTAACCTGCACAGAAGAGGTATCAATCTGAATCACGTCCTGTTGAGAGTCACTTATACATGTCTGATCTGTCTGCTCTTGATCTACACATGAACATGATCCATTTCCAAAGCATTTTTTAAAACAAGAATATGAAGGAAAAATGTGCCTTTTGTAAAATGAAGTCAGACATTTATCAAATAAAAGCTAACCAACCTGTAAAAGTCTCTTCAGGTTTTATCTCCAACACTTCTTGGGATATAGCAACATCACCAACCTGTGTGATTGTCCCACCTTCAACCTGTACAACACACAGACCTCCTGAATGATAAGAATCCACTCATTTTCTTCATTCAGTGTAAACTCTCCATTCTTTTGCTTGAATGGGTCACAGCACATACTTACCTCTCTAACTTTCTTGCACCACTCTGGTGTGCATGTGGATGAGAATGTGTGGTCCATGGGCTGAACCCCTGACACATCAGTATCTGTGATGTCTGAGTCTGTGTGCTGGTAAGGAGATGGGAAGAACTGCAGAGAATCTTCTTCTGCCTCTTTGGTTTTCTGTGGTCCTCCCTTCTCGGTGCTGTGCCCGTCACCCTCCCTTTCACTATTCATGCACATTATTTCATCCACCTGAGTGAGAGAGAGATTCAACATAAAGAGTAAACATTTATTTCCCTTATTTTCTTCAGTATTTTCGATCAGTATTTTGTCTCATATTATTGTAAACATCTTTAAAACAAGGCATATTTACAAATATGTAGTAGCAAAACTGTATATGATAATAAACAAGCATTTTTAACAAAATTATTTTTACGCAGAAAAAAAATAAGTAGTACTTTCGTTTTAAATCATTTTCACCAACAAGAGATGATAACTTCAGTCATATCAGTAGCCTAGTAAAAATGTTTTATTTTACAGATCACCTGATGACTATTACATTGAGAGCACATGACCACTCTAATTCTACTCAATTTATCTTGATGCAGTTTATAATTTTGGACACTTTAAATAAATAAATTAAGGCTGACTACATATAATGCATTTCTATAATGGCATCAGTGACTTAAACTTTTTTACTGTGGTGTGATGCTGCATCCACACTGCTAAAACTACACTTTAAAGATGATTGCTGCATGAGCCACTTTGTTATGTTGCCATTTTGTTTTAACATAAGCCCTATATTGCTTTTTTTAGATTTATGTTTGATATATGCAAAAAAGGTATGAAGCCCATATTTATAATACATTATAAGGGTATTCCTAAGGCATTATAATGAATGCATAATGCATTATAAAAAAAACGTATAATATGCTGTATCATCTCATGAGTATTCATAAAAACAGTTTTAATGTATTATAATATTTACTTATTTGTGGTTATAGCTTTTAAGAGTATGATGATTTATAACACACAATGAACATGTTGCATCCACTTGCATCCATTATACTTCTCATAGTTATAACATATTATAAGTCTCATATTTTGCCATGTTACTTGTGTTACTTTACTTAAAGCAGACAAAGACCACTTATAAGTAATAATAATAATAATAATAATAATAATAATAATAATAATAATAACAATATACAGTACTGTGCAAAAGTCTTAGGCCACTAGTATTTCCATCAGCTAAAAAATGTTTTAAAGTCAGTAAAAGTCTGTCTTTTCCTGTAGTGTGTCAGTAGGAAATATTAGTTTACATTTCTAAACATTCATTTTGCCATTAATTATAATAATCCAGTGAGATTTTTGTATGGAGCACAGGCTGTTGTCAGACTCCTTGTGCAAACAGAGATCTGATCTCTCCATCGTTCAATCCAGTCTGTCTTAAGAAACAGAAAAAAACAGAGACAGACTAAATCCAGAAGAACTGTGGCAACATCTCCAAGATGCTTTAAGAGACCTACACTTACAAAGCTACAGTACTGTTAAAATTTTTAGCCAGCTAGGCACATAAAATGAGGATGCTGCCAAAAACAACGTCATAAATAGATTTTCTTTATCAATGAACTAAACTATTAACTAAAATAAATTAGCATTTGATGTAACCATCCTTTGCATTTAAATTAGCTTTTGCCCTAGGTGCACTTGTGCAGAGTTTTTCAGGTAGCTTTGCAGGTAGGTTATTTGAAACATCTTGGAGATGTTGAAACAGTTCTTCTGGATTTAGTCTGTTTCAGTTATTCTGTTTCTTCATGTCATTCCAGACTGGATGATGGTGAGATCAGATGTCTGTGTGGAGCACTGGCTGTTGTCAGACTGCCTGTGCAAACAAAAATCTCACTAGATTATTACAATTAATGGCAAACAAAATGTCTGGAAATGTAAACTGATGTTTCCTACTGACACACTACAGCAAAAGATAGAAATAACTTACTTTAAACCATTTTTTAGCTGGTGAAAATACTAGTGACCTAAGACTTTTGCACAGTACTGTATATTTTTTCTCAAACAGCCATATGATCAGGTATCAGATCAGATGAATGTATAATATGACACATTTCCTTTGAACTATTTTTATTGTAATATCAGTTTGATTATGTTGATGGTAACCTCTAGACAGCTGTTGATAAGTAACTCTGCAACTGCTAAATTTGCTAATATGCTTGCTAAATTTATGCTAACACTTTATTTTGATGGTTCCTCAACAGACAAACTGATTATAAGTAACTTTGCAAGTATGTGAACCTTTTACCTACCTTAACTTTAACCTAAGTCTCCTAATACTCTAATGCAGTGGTTCCCGGCAAGGCTAGTGTACAGCCGATTTTTATAGAAATTCGAAAGAGATAAACGGCCGAAAATATCTGCCGCGCAGTCCGGTAGTATTCAGCGCGCACCACTCAATGTGTGACGCTCCGCTCAATATTCCGCTCTATGAATGAATGTGCGTTCCGCTGAGTTGCGCACGGCCCATATGAATGCTCCACTCGTGTACCGCTTATGCTCAACAGAAATACAAAGTCCGCTCAAATAACGCGCCGACAGAAAATTTCTATGTATACTTGTTCCTGTTTGCAATAGCGTCGCATACTGTGCTGTAACATGCTGCTGTGCTGCTGTGCTGGACAACGCTGGTAAAATGACGCTACCCTCTCGTGACGGTATGCTCTGCTCACATGCTCTGATAATAATAGCTTTGTAGGACTATACATTATTTTGATAATTAGTCAAAAAAAAAAGATATATCTGATTCTGTTTCATAGAACTGAATAAAATAATATATTGAGATTTAATATTCATATATTTTCTGTCCAATTTTATTGTTACTTTCAATAAACGTGGTTATTTTATTGGCTTGTGATTTTTTTTTATTCAGTATCATTAATATTATTGAGTTAAATTAAAAGGTTTTAGAAAATGACTGTATTAATTAATAAAATAATAAATAATTATTACAAAGCAGTTTCAGTTTCAGCCAAGAATTTTCATTTCGGTATATCCCTAGATTTTTATGTAAAAAAAAAAAAACATTTTCAGGGTGTTACAAGACCCCACTGTGAAATTATCTTGCTTATTTTACGGCTACTTACCACATACGTAAATAATTTAACACAAAATATGAATTTCATCATATTTTATTACCTCAAGGCGACCACTAGATGGTGCAATTGATATCAGAAATGAGAATTGCTATTAGCCGAGTAAAATTATGAATGAATGACGCATAGTAGTTCTGCTCTAAGCATAGACAAGTTTTTGAAAAGACAACAAGTGCCAGGTAAACGTAAAGTAGATGATGAATCTGCTTCAAAGATCACAACTACAACAAAGAAAAGAAAGAGAAAATGTTTAAAAAAAAAACAATGAATGCTGTTACATAGTACAAAAAATAGTACATAGTAAAGCTGCATGCTTTACTTTTAATGTTTCTAATCTAAAAGTGACTAGTTCCTTGTTTAGTTTTTTTTTTCTTTTAAGTAAGTTGTCACACACTGAATTTTAATTATTACATTTCAAATAAATCCTTCTGAAGTTGTGTTTATGTGTAAATGCGGGGGTGGGGCTTGAATTTTTTTTATTCTGCAAAAGGGGGGCCTGGCAGAAAAAGTTTGGGAACCACTCTGCTAATGAGTGTTGCTTATAGTCAACAGACTAAGGCGACCATCAAAATAAAATGTAACCACATATATATAGAGACATCAGTTGGTATCAGTCGGTATATATATATATATGTATACACACACACACACACCTAACCACTCACAACATTTAATATGGTGTTCATTGTGTGTTATAAATAATTATGTAAATAATAATGATTATATAGCATATTATAAGGTTTTTTTTAATAATGCATTATGCATTCATTATAATGCCTTAAGAATACCGTTATAACATAACCCTTATATATATATATATATATATATATACACACATATATATATATATATATATATATATATATTTTTTTTTTTAAACTACTGTGTTCTATGGGTCTTTGCCATTCAACAGTTCTCGCAAGAAATCTGCTTTTAGGGGTAAAGGAATATGTTTATATGATCATTAGCCCATTATATAAAATAAGTCAATGGAAAGTCCCTGCCATGACAGAAAAAAAAAAAACTAATGTGTGTGAATGTTTCAAATGGACAGATTTGCTCTGTGTGAGTGTTTTTGTCTTGTATGGACATTCTTTCACAGAAAGAACCCATTCACTAGCGCACACACTCACACACAAACACACTCATACCTACTGAACACTAGCACTACTCAACACATGCCCACTTTAACTCATTCCAGCCACCAGAGGGCAACATCTGCCACTGTTGATGCAATCTGAAAACACTACACTTTTACAGTTTGGTCCTAGAGAGCAGCAGTCCTGCAGAGTTCAGCACCAAACTTTAGAGAGGGAAAAAGTGGGGAGGACCACAACAACAACAACTCACCTGCCTATATCCTTAGTAATCCTGAAGACATTAATTAGCTTGTTCAGGTGTATTTGATTAGGGTTTGGAGATGGACTCTGCAGGGCTGCAGTATTTTGAATGTGAATGTGGATACCATAGCTCAGATTAACCCTAAGATATAGATATTCTCTTAAAAAGAAAACACTGCAAGAAGAAATGTTAAATCTTGAGCTGTTTGTACCTTAGCTGTTCTCATTTCAACAATGACACTGCTGTCAGGTTTTGGACCCAGTGAGGGCGCTGTCACATCTCCCACAAATCTATGCTCTGTGCTGTATCCCATCACCTGTGTTTCGACCGTGGATGTAAATTTGGCCAAGGGAAGAGACTGCTTCCTCAGGTACTGCAGTGGGTTTGAGGAAGCACTGAAAAAAAAGGGAATGTCTGAAGAGACTGGGAGAGATGAATGATGAGAGGAGTCAGCCGACACACTCCTCTCCAGCAGCTTGGGGAGTTTAAGGCGTTCAATAATGGCCTCACTGATAGTGAAACGCTGGGCATAACGCTGCAGCACAGAAGCTGCTTCCTCTGGTGTGCGGGCATTCCGGTATGCTTCATGCAGCTCCTGTTCACGACGCTCCCTATTGGACAAAGAGAAATAGTGGTAACGCTTTATAATAACGTTCAGTTGTAAGTCATTTATAAGCAATTAGTTAATTATGAAATAATCATTTACAAAACATTTTTAAAAGATTACTAAGTGATATGTTAGTATTTTTATCTATGCTTTGTAGCATTAAGCTATAAATCATTTACAAGTGATGAGATAATGATGAACTAACAATTTACAAAACATGACTACAAATGATTAAGCAATATGCTAACGATTTACAAATCTGTCATAAGTTATCTTTAAAAAAAATAGCATATCATGAAATAATCAAACAGATCCTTAGTAAATGGTTAATAAGTTACTAGTTAATATATTATTAATCAATTATGAACAATTGGAATGTCAATCATTGAAATGTTTACCCACCATTGAAGATCACATCATGAATAAATCATTTACAAATCTTTCTGCATCCCCTAATCTAAAGTGTAAACAATTCATCAGTTGTAAATGTTTTACTCATCATTCGTAGATCTTTCCCCACCAGTGTGTATACCCACACAACCTGTAACTTTTGTAAAGTCTGTAAGTTTGTAAAACATTTACAACTGATTAGTAGTTTACACTTTAGATTAGGGGATGCAGTAATATTTGTAAACGATTTATTCATGTGATTACACAACAAGTTTTGAATATTTGTTGTGTGTACTGCAATGTAAGGGCTGACTGGTGAGGGTAAAGATGGTAAACACATGTAGTATTTTAGCGCTGTGGACCTGATTTGATCTTCAGTGGAGGGTAAAACTGGTTCACATTATCACTAGATCCCACACACTCCACACAGAACACAAGTCTGTGCTGATGAGAGAAGGGTTTACACAGATACTCATTTGACAGCAAATAATTTATTATTATTTAAAAAAGAAAATAGTTTTAGAATAATTGCATTTTGATGCTTTTCAACATACCACTTATTAATCATTTATAAACACATAGTCATGTTTTGTAAATGATTAGTTCATCATTAACTAATTACTTGTAAATTAACTTGTAATTGACTTGTAAATGAATTAACAAAACATACACAAATTGTTAGCATATCACTTATTAATAATTTGTCAATGTTTTGTAAATGATTATTTCATCATTAACTAATAACTTATAAATGACTTACAACTGAACGTTATTATAAAGTGTTACCGAAATAGTACTATTGTACTGACATTCAATAATAAACATTTTTGCTTATTTTTTTATTTTGCTTGACCCAGTGACACTTGTACTGTTGGGCTATAATAAAAAGTGTCAAAAACAAAAGTTGAAAGGGTAGGTGGAAATGGCAGACATACTTCTCTTCCACTATTTCTCGGTATGTCTTGATACTTTTCCTTCTTTGTGATCCTCCATCTCCACTCAACAGTCTCTCCATCATCTTTCTCTCCTCTTCTTTCTTGATCAGATCGTGAGACACACTCCTTCTGCGACTCTTCCATTTGGCCAAGTCCTGAAACACAACATATTACAGACACATTTTAATCCATATGCTGGAGCCACAAAAAACAGTACTAGTAACGAAATACACTTACATCCTGCCAATGGTCTTCTTCTTCTTTTAGCTTGTTGTACTGGTTGTGCATGAGCTCATGTCGAACCCGACGATGGGGCGGCACCATAGAGTCTTCCTCACATCTCATGTCAATCATGCTCACACTCCTGTTAGGAGGGATTTAATCTCATTAAATTACTGGTCATTTATAAAATTTAATAAACTAGTTCACAGCAGTCAACTTTAAAGAGCAAGTGCAATTACTATGAAGCAACCAGTAAAAAGCACGGCCAGTGAGTCAAAGAACATTTAGAAATACTTAGGTTGTGCTGCCCATAAGCAATGCATCCAAAGAAAAAAGGCCAAAAGTGTACATACTGTATGGTGGAAAACACTTTGAAACAACCACCAGTATTATTTTATCTAACAAAAGGTAAAATAAACACATTTTCATTATATAACAAAATACTGTTTAGCTTTAAATGTACTAAACATACATTCTTAAATGTATGTATCCTAATGTTAGTGTAAATGTTAGTGTACCAAAACAAAGTGATGAATGCACAGTTTGGCACATGCAGATATTAGGCACTGTACTGTATGTGGCAAAAAAAGCACCACAACAAGCGTGTTTTTTACAGTGCAGTGTGTTAAAGAGACTTACTCTGGATCATCAAACACACTAGATGAGTGGCTAAATCTAAAACATGAAAAGACAAAAGAGCACATAGGCAGTGATTTAAGAGGACACTGGTGACCAACAGATAGACCAAAACAATATATATATACAGTACTAAAATAAGTATTGAACATGTCACCATTTTTCCTTGTAAATGTATTTCTAAAGGTGCTGTTGACATGAAATTTTCACCAGATGTTGATAACAACCCAAGCAATCCATACATACAAATAAAACAAAACAAATAATTTCAGAAATTAAGTTATGTGTAATGAAATGGAATGACACACTGGGAAAAGTATTGAACAACTGAAATGTATGTAATACTTTGTATACTTTTGAAGTCAGGTGATTGGCTTGGCCATTCTAGCAGCTTTATTTTCCTTTTCAGAAACCAATTGAGAATTTCCTTGGCTGTGTTTGGGATCATTGTCTTGCTGAAATGTCCACCCTTGTCTCATCTTCATCATCCTGGTACTGTAGATGTTGGGACTGAACCAGCTAATATTATTTTCCACTGAAAAAAGGCAGGATTGCTTTCTAATTACTGATAGATTTCAGCTGGTGTCTTAGCCTTCCATGCCTTTTTGCACCTCCCTTTCTTCATGTGTTTAATACTTTTTTCCCTGTGTCAATCCATTTTATTACACATTACTTAATTTCTGAACTTATTTGCTGTTTAAGAGAGAGAGAGAGAGAGAGAGAGAGAGAAAGAGAGAGAGAGAGGCTAACATTCTGTGTAGCTTGTTTTAGGGACCAAATGTAAAATACAAATTTATAAATGGACAAGGGCATAATAGAACAGCCTTGTTATAATTGCACTGTTTATCAAACCCCGTTACCATGCTAACACATATTGTACAGACTCATCAAATTCACTGCTTACTGCACTTATCAAAATGTCATAAGGCCTCTTAAAGAAGAGGAAAAAGAACAACAGGAACGAAAACATAGAAGAGAGAGCTGGCCAACACTTAGCTCTTAAAGTGTGTGTCAGTGAAAGTGTGGCCTGTGGTCTCACCACAAGAAACAAACAGACACTAAAAATATAGCTGCAAGCAGCAATTGCGGGGCCAAGCACAACAGAGGCAGAATGAGGAGCTAAGCACGGCAAGGAGCAACAGACCAAAGCTTTACAGAGATACAGCCTCAGAATCATTTTGGCATCAAGACTAAAATCTGTAGTGGCGCTGTACGAAAACGGTTTACTCTATCGACACGAAATCCATAACTTTGAGTCAGGACAGTCCGAAGATGATCTGACTCAATTTTGGTGAAAATCAGATCAACGGTCTAGGAGGAGTACGAACAAGTAGGTTTTGTACATTAATCAAAATGGCGGAAAGGAAGTTCAGTCAAGTATGGTATAATTGGTATGTATGTTGTCGGCGTGACCCAAGGAATATTTCGAGACCAGCTTTATTACAGTAGGCTAATGCAATCACAAGTTATTAGCATTTTTGGAAATTTCATTATTAATGTTTAATGAATGGTGTATTACTTCTGACCAGCAGGTGGTGCTGTTACCAAATTGATGTGGCGTGGTCAGGGTGTGGTGACAATAGCACATATAAAATTTGGTGTCAATATGTCAAAGCTTTGCAGAGATACAGCCTCAGAGGTAGTTTGGCATCTTTCCAGCAAATTCGTTGATGCGCTAAACGAAAACGGTTTTGTATATCGGCACGAAATTCATAACTGTTTGCCAGCATGGTCTGAAGATGATCTGAGTCAAATTTGGTGAAAATCAGACTAACGGTCTAGGAGGAGTTCGAAAAAGTAGGTTTTCAATATTAATCAAAATGGCGGACAGGATGTTTGGCCAATATTGGCATAATGGGTATCAATGTTCTCGGATTGACCCAAGGAATCTATTGACATAAGTTTCATTACAATAGGCTAATGTAAGCTGAAGTTATTAGCATTTTTGGAAATTTCATTATTTATGTTTAATGAATGGATTATTACTCTTGACAAATAGGTGGCGCTGTAACCAAAATAGTGTGGCGTTGTCAGTGTGAGGTGACAATGGCACATACAAAGTTTGGTGTAAATATCTCCAACCTTTGCAGAGATACAGCCTCAGATGCAGTTTGGCATCTGTATGGCATATTCATTGATCCGCCAAACGAAAACCGTTTTGTGTATCGACGCAAAATTCATAACTTTTTGCCAGCTTGGTCGGAGGATGATCCGAGTCAAATTTGGTGCAAATCATACGAACAGTCTAGGAGGAGTTCGAAAAAGTAGGTTTTCAACATGAATCAAAATGGCGGACAGGAAGTTCGGCCAAAATTGGCAAAATTGGTATCGGTGTTCTCAGCATGACCAAAGGAATCTATCAAAATCAGTTTTATTTCAATAGGCTAATGTACGCAAAAGTTATTAGCATTTTTCGAAATTTCGTTATAACTTTTGACCACAAGGTGGCGCTGGCCCAAAAAATTTTATGTACATTCAGGGCATGGTGCCGAACATTTTTGTAATGTCGAAACGATACGCTAATCTGTTCTCAAGATACAGCATTTTAAAGCTAAATTCAAAATGGCTGACACCCAAAATGGCTGACATGGGAAAATTGGATATGGTTCGACTCGGTATGACACACCGAATCTAAAGAGACCAGTTTTGTGATTTTTGGACAAATCATTCAGACGTTATAAAGAAAAATAGCCATTTTTCGTATCTCCTGACCACTAGGGGGCACTGCACCGAAACACTGCAGTTAGCCTCAGGTCATGCTTGTTATAACACACACCAAGTTTGGTGTCAATATGCCAAACTGTTACGGAGATATAGCCTCACATTGATTTTTGCTAGCTTTTCGTAGAATTCTTTCGCGTGTTATTTGTGAACGGCTGGACGAATCGACTTGAATTCCATAACTTTTTGCCAGCGTGGTCTGAAGATGATCTGGATCAATTTTTGTGACAATCGGTGCAACGGCCTAGGACGAGTTCGAAAAAGTAGGTTTTACGAACAATTGAGAATAGCGAAAAAACTAAACCTTACGATTTTTGAATTTTGGTGTCCATTCGACTCGGCATAAGCCAAGGAATCAGAGGAAAAAAGAATTTTTGTTGTGTGGCTTACGGTTCAAACATTATTAGCATAAATCTTTTGAAAGTTTGGACAAGTGGTGGCGCTAGAGAGTTTGAGTTAGAGACTCCAAACTTGCTATGGTTAATGTTGGGACTGTCCTCTATCAGTGTGCAAAATTATACAACTTTCCCGCAAGCGGTTCTATGGGCTGCCATAGACTTGCGGCGGAAGAGGAAGAATAATAACGCCAACGGATACAATAGGTGCCACCGCACCTTCGGTGCTTGGCCCCTAATAACGCCAACGGATACAATAGGTGCCACCGCACCTTCGGTGCTTGGCCCCTAAATACAGGCCACGTAACAAACAAACCAATTACAAAGCCCAGAGTATCCCTCATAAATGTAAATATGGCTTGAGTTTGCTGTAAATCCATCCAGCAGAAGAAACTAAAACAAAACAAGAGATTGAGTTAGACAGTAAATTGATTTGTCAAGGGATAATTCTGGAGATAAGTCTTTATACATCTCTGTACATAAAACATTTTAGCACATTCTTGTTCATCCTTTTTCGACTGTGTGCGATCCAAAACAGAATGAAACACTGACAAGTATACGTGGTTTCAGGTATGCGCTTAAACTGGCAAATACACACCAAACGTGTCTACATGCAGTCACTTATGTTATTAGTGAATGCAAAGTAAAATGATAAAATAATAAACCTGCTGCAGTCTCTGATTTAAAGTTATTTAAACAACAAAGGAAAATGAGAGAATCATTCACTGCTCCTATCCTCACTGCAGATAATTTTAATAAGAATAAATGAACACATAAAAGTAAATAGTGAAAATTGCATCGCTAATGTCATAGAATAGCATAGTTTAATAATAGCGGTGCAGATTGTAGAGCAGTGTTACAACGTTCCCCATCAGCGCGACTGGAATTTAAAACTGGTTAGTGTCTTCTGCTGGTTTGCCAAGCTTTAATAAACTATCTGAACTGATAAATAACAGAATGGAGATTAAAATAATAGCAGATTTGTCTAATTTTAAATGAATACTAAAAACTGAGATTTAAAAATTTACTTCAGCCAGAAATTTACTTTTACTATGGTAAAATAAATATTCAGCGATATCTTCAAAAAGCTTTTGAATATTGACACACTTTTTTCTCTGTATAGTGTTGCCATGGCAACTAGTAAACACCGTAAATTTGGTTACCCTAGCATGTGTGGAAATATTTAGTTAGTTTGTGCCCCGCGCACTTCATTATGCCAACGTGGCGGGGCTGTCAGATCATAGCTACAAGGCGATACCTTGAGTGAAACAGACGGTCGTGGGCTATCTGTCCCCCAGCATGGCATCGTCCCTGAAGGCTCCGGCATTGCCCTCCAAGCCGCTGCAGACCACCTCAGCTCTGGTGGACAAGGGGTACATGGCAGCAGGTAAGGCTGCCACTTACTTTTTCTCTACTGAGAAAAAACGGAACACACCTCATCATATGGTGCCCGTCTCTCCTCAGTGCCCTCAGGGGATTAATCTGCCAGCCCTGCCAACCACCGCCCAGGAACTTAGCGGTGCTGGGGGGCACGCCACCTCCATGGAGGTCTCTAGAACAGTTAGCTCGGTTGTCCCCTGCTGGTTTGCCGCTTCAGGGCACCGAGTTAGTTGTTCTTCCTACACCAGAGGTCAGTCTTGAGAGACTGATTCACTTAGTAGACTATTTGGCAGCATGAAAGCTTCTGCCAAATGTGTCTCAATGGGTCTTTCATACTGTAGAAAAGGGGCTACTGCATTCAGTTCAGGTCTCCTCTGCCCTGTTTCAGCGGGATCTTTTCCACTCTGGTGGGTCCCAAACAAGCTCTGGCAATGGAACAAGAAGTAAATACTGTCTTGAGGAAGGAGACCATAGAGGTGGTCTCTCCTCATGACAGGGAGTCCGGGTTCTAAAGCCAGTACATCAGTGTTCCAAAGAAAGATGGGAGCTTGCTTCCTGTTTTAGATTTGAGACTGGTTTGTCATGATAGATATGAAGGATGCATACATTCATGTCTCTATTCTTCTTGAACACAGGAAGTTCCTGAGTTTTGCTTTCAGGGGCGATATTTGCCAATATCGGGTTCTTCCTTACGGCATCCTGCACTTTCACGAAGTGTGTGGATGCAGCTCCCACTTCTCTGTGACTCCAGGGCATCCGCATACTGAATTATATTGATGATTGGTTGATATACCATCACAGAGGACCACTTATGTGTGGGATTCGACCACAATGCAGGCACAGTTGTCTCCTGCTCGGATTGAGGCTTTTTGGCTGCTGTACATGAGACCCTACAGTGGTGGTTCAAGACCAAGGGGTTCTCTCTGAGGGGAAACCCATTATGCATGATCAAGGTCATGCGGCGATGCCTTCGTGCCTAGACATGTGGAATAAATTTTGGTTCTTAACTCAGGGCCCGATGCTGGGAGCTCTTTGTCGCCGTGTAACACTAGCAACGGATGTGTCCCTCACCGGATGGGGAGCGGTCATGAGTTGCCGCTTGGACCGCAGTCTGTGGAGAGGTCCCCATCTCACGTGGCACATCAACTGCCTGGAGATGCTGGCCGTGTTTCGAACATTGAAACACTTTCTCCCAGACCTAAGAGATTAGCATGTGTTGGTCCGCACCGACAACACAGTGGTGGTCTGCACCAGGGAGGTCTGCGTTCGCGCCCTTTTTACAGGCTGGTGCACCAAATCCTTATGTGGTCCCAGGGGAAACTCCTCTTGCATCTATGGGCAATATGGGAGCAAACGTCCTGTTGAGGCTGGGGCCGAGGCCCGGGGAATGGAGGCTTCACCCCGAGGTGGTGAAGAAGATCTGGAGAGTTTTTGGCCAGGCTCAGGTAGACTTGTTTGCGACTCAGAAGACATCGTACTAAGGATTCTGTTCTGATACAAACACTCTGTCCAAAAAGTGACCTTATTAAAATAGCTTCATGAGTTTATGGAGTTAAAAACAAAACATCAAGGAATAAGTGTCACGGTATGTGTGGGGAGAGAAGGCATGACCAGGAGAAATAACAATTTTAAAACACATTTAATGAATTACAGCAAAAAGGGATATACACAACCAGTATTTAGTGATGAGACCGAACACCAACTAAAGACACAGTGGGCTAGAAATACACGGGTAATCAACTCAAAACCAAAAACAGGTGTGCAAATCAATAGGAACACAAGGAAAACTAGGTCACAGGACAAAAACAAAACTAAAACAGAACTAAACTGTGACAGATCGCCCCCCTCTGGAAAGGCACGCTATTGCACCAACAGAAAGAACTATTTTTATGCCTTTTCCAAACTGGTTGAAGTAAGATTAATTTGTTCATGTTATTACTGTAAAAAAAAAAAAAACAACAACTTTATAATTATACTATATAGTATAACTGTATTGGCAACACTTTACAATAAGGTTCCATTTGTTAACTACATTAAATGCATTAACATTAATTATTTTAAGACGACTATATTTCTTAAGAAGACTTAGGTTGGTCAGAATAAGTCAGAAAATCATGTTATTGTTTTACCAAGCAGTTTTGTGAAGGTTATTTCAACTATGGAATGCAGGCTTGGTATGGCAATCAGTTTCAGTTCAATCAAAATCGCAGTTTGTACATCTTGTCAAAGTTGCTATTAAAGTCATAGGTGTAAGAGAGTATACATCACTTCAGTCCATTTATAAGCCATTGATTTTTAAGAACGCGCAAGCAATAGTTTAATTTTACTATTGTTTAATTTTGTTTAATTTTAAATGTTTAATTTTAAATATTTGAATTCAATATCCATGCAAACTTGGCCAGGCCCAGAACTTTTTTCCAGGGGTGGACATATACACAGGGTTATTTTGCTATTTTGCAAACAAAAAAAGAACATTATTCAAAAATTATTTTCCTTTAAACTAACTAATAACGTATCCGCCATTACCATTAGCCCTTGACAGGCTCAGATTACAATTTACGGTGGGCTATTTGAAGCAGCAGTACCAAGAAAGGCTACTCACTACAATATAGTGCACATATAACAATTATGATGCTTTTGATATCAAGTTTTGCTGGTTAGCTTTGTCCTTGACAGGGTACTAGATGACTTGCAATCTAAAATTTGAAATTTCTGAAATTGTTTTGTTCAAACAATTATATGGTAAAATAATAGTAAATTAAATACTTTGGAAATTAATATAAAATAGGAAATATACAAAGACAGTTTACTACAAAAAAATACACTTCAGTTCACATACCAAAAACATTAAAATACTCCAAGAACTGGTAACTTAAACAGGGTTCGTACAGATACTGCAAAATTAAATTCCAGGATTTCATGGACTTGGTTTTGGTTTTCAAGGACTAAAATCAGAGATCTCACTTATCAAACAATATCATTATTGTCTTTCGTTATTTAAACTGATTCATTAATAGATGATTAACCTGAAGAATGAAAGCTACAGTGCCCTCCACTAATATTGGCACCCTTGGTAAATATGAGCAAAGGTGGCTGTAAGAATAAATCTGCATTGTTTATCCTTTTAATCTTTCATTCAAAAAATTCACAATATTCTAACCTATCATTTAAGTAAAACCATGGAAAGCAGGGGGAAAATCTCTTTATGAAATAAATGTTTTTCTGTAGTTCATGTTAACCACAATTATTGGCACCCAATTATTGCAATGTCCTTTATTCAAGATAACAGCTCTGTGTTTTCTTCTTTAATGCCTGAAGAGTTTGGAGAACACCTGACAAGAGATCAGAGACCATTCCTTCATACAGAAACTCTTCAGATCCTTTAGTTTCCCAGCTCCATGCTGGTGCTTCTCTTCAGTTCACCTCACGCATTTTCTATAGGGTTCAGGTCAGGCAACTGGGACGGCCATGGCAGTAGCTTCATTTTATGCTCAGTGACACATTTTTGTGTTGATTTTGATGTTTGATTTGGATCACTGTCCTGATGGAAGATCCAACCACAGCTCATTATAGAACTTCTAACAGATGCAGTCAGGTTTATATTTTTTATCTGTTGGTATTTGCTAGAATCCATGATGCCATGTATCTGAACAAGATGTCCAGGACCTCTGGCAGGAAAATAAGCCCACAACATTAAAGATCCAGCAGTATATTTAACCGTGGGCATGGTTTACTTTTTGTACCAAACCTATCTTGAGTGTTTGCTGCCAGAAAGCTCTTTTTATTAGTTTCATATGACCACAGAAGCCATTCCCATTTGAAATTCAAGTTGTGTCTGACAACTGAATATGCTGGAGTTTGTTTTTGGATGAGCAAGGAGGATTTTTCTTAAAACCCTCTTGAACAACATGTGGTGACATAGGGGCTGTTTTAATTTTTTTTTTTTTAGTCTTTTGGCCCCAAGACTCAACTAATCTCTGCAATTCTCCTACTGTGATCCTTGGAGAGTCTTTGGACACTTAAACTCTCCTCCTCACCATGCATTAGGACGATATAGACACACATCCTTTTCCATGCAGATTTGTAACATCTTTAGTTGATTGGAATTCTTAATTATTGTCCTAATGATGGAAATTGGGATTTTCAATGCTTTAGCTCTTTTCTTACAGCCACTTTCTATTTTGTGAAGCTCAACAATCTTGTTCTGCACATCAGAACTATATTATTTGGTTTTATTCCTTGTGATGGATGCTTAAGGAAATTTGGCCTTTGTGCTCCTCATATTTATAATCCTGTGAAACAGGAAGCTATTGCTGGACAATATCATACTCCTAGTCATTCTAGTGTGCTAAATAAATGCAAATATGAATGGGAATATACTTCAGAGATATTTTACGCATTATAATTTCTAAGGGTGCCAATAATTGCATATGACATGCCCAACATGCATATGAGAAAAACATTTATATCATAACGTAAGTTTCCCCCCCACTTTTAATTGTTTTACTTCAATGAAAGGTTAGCATTTTGTGAATTTTTTGAATGTAAGATCATAAAGATAAACAAAGCAGATTTATTTTCATAGCCGTCTTTGCTCATATTTACCAAGGGTTCCAATTTTAGTGGAGGGCACTGTATATCACACTCATAGACCCTGAAGGTGTGACAACACACTTAGCTCACAAGACTAAAACTAGACAATCTTTTAATACTATTTTAAGAAATTTTCAATGACAAAATATTTGTTTTTAAAATCGCAAAAAGTAAAACAATGCAGTTGTATTTTGAAATTGTAGTATTATATTATGATTATTTTGACAATTGAGTAATCTGGTATTTTTAGTAATACAAATATAAGTGGAAAAACAGGCTTTAGTAGGACTATATTTATATATAAACTGATGGTGAGGCAATAATAATTGGCACAAATAAGCATCAAAACCAAATAATTACATGGTTTTATTGAACAACACTGTTAAAATGCATAATGTAATATGCCTATACATATGAACATAACTGACTTAAGTACATTAGGCTATGTATTATAACAAATACTTGCAGAGGGTGGCAGTGGCAGTGGCCTGGTGATTTTTCACTTTACAGCATGATTCAGTGATGTTTAAATCCATTTAATTTTAATATTTGGCAACATGCAAACTCAGAAACTTTTATTTTGAAATTGCTATGTACAATAAATCGCACAGAAACATGCTGATGTATTCTCCTGTGTTGGCAAATGTTTATAAACATTTTACGTTACAAATCTAGATAGATAAAGCACAATGTTTTCCCAGAAGAACATTAAAGAACTTAAACTCACAGCATATGCAGAGAAAGAGTTTAGCCCTTTCACACATACAGTCTTTATTGGTAAAACATCCGTAAGAGATCATGTGTGAACAGGACCTTTTCAAAAATACCTTTTTTTTTTGTTTTTTTTTAATTAGTTTCTATGTAAATTTATACTAGATGGATGATAGAGTGGAGTCTTTTGCATTGGATCTAACCATGATTGGCCCATTAAAGTGAAGAATGTACACAACATCATTTTCCAATAAGCCCATGTTGCTATTGTCGCACAGGTTTGTTTACATTAAACTAACGGCCACGAGAAAAGGATGTTGTTTCCACAACATAGGATCTTGAAGCCATAACTTCACATAGTGTGGCAACAACGTAAGTATGTTCCCACAAGTTAGTATGTTATTGCCTCAACATACTATGATATTCTCACTAATTTCTATGTTGTAGCCATGACAAACATCTCAGGTTACGCATGTAACCATGGTTCCTTAAGAAGGGAAATAAGACACTGAATCCCCTAATTTGGGACACTTTGGGGAATGCCCTCAGCATGATCGTGCATGTGGAAACACACCAATGAATGAATATTGGCCTATAACATGCTACTGGTGCGACTGCGTGTATAAAAGGGCACCTGTATAACATGTCATTAGCTTTTTGTCTGAGGGAGACGTGCACAGGAATACCTGAAGCATGGCAAGGGGACGCAGTGTCTCGTTCCCCTTCTAAGGGAACCATGGTCACATGCATAGCCTGAGATGTTCCATTTCGAATAAAAACATCGCACTGTGTCCCCTGGAAGACACTTTGGCGAAAGACTACCCACTCCGCCACGCTGAAGGGATGAGTGCAGGCATGAGCAGAAAGACTCTAGGAATCACCATCCCTAGGTATACACCAGTAGCTGGCTCAATAACTGAAGAGGTGGGATGTGAGCCGTGGAATAGCCCATCCTCTTCGCATATGTCTCACAGCTGTATGCACACTACCGAAGGAACTCCTCCGCTTCTCTACTGCACATCATATTATAAGAAGTGGAAATGTGAGAAGCGATACTGCCCATCTTCTTAAACCATTATAGCGTCACAGCTGAAGAGGTGGGACACTACAAGCAAAATGGCCCATCCTTGTCGCATACGTCTTACAACTGTAATACAGAAGGAAACCCTCCTCTGCGCTGCTGCGCATCATACAGTATTATAAGAAGTGGGAACGTGAGAAGCGATACTGCCCATCATCTTAAACTACAGTACAATTTGTAACATTGTGAGGAAGTACTGATTCCAATTACATGACAAAAATTGTAGTTAGTAAGAAAAGAAACATTCACTTAAGGTTGGCAACATAAGCACTAACAGACTGTGGGTTCGTAAGGAACAGCAGAGTAAATAAAGAGCTTAATGAAGCAAATAATAAAATAATGTAGCGCTCAAATGCCGCTGACTTAACCCTTGCCTCCCTGAACTTATGGACTACCATCTCAATGGCAGTTCCCGAAGTCTGGAAGGCGACACTGGGGGCATCAAGGAGAAAGGATCTGTCCTTCTCCTCTAGCCCTGACAGGTTAAGCCACAAATGCCTCTCTATGACAATAAGTGCTGCAAGAGAGCGGCCGATGGCACAAGCTGCTTGCTTGGTCAAACGAGGGCAAGATCGGACGAGCAGTGGAGCTCCTCGATTTCAGCCGGTGCCACACCCCTCACTGCATCAGTGTCCTTTAGCAGGTCCGCCTGGTATGCCTGCAATACCAAGATGGTATGGAGGGCACTACTGGCCTGACCAGCCGCCACATATGCCTTGCCCACAAGCTTAGTTGTAAACCGGCATGAAGATGACGAGGTGAGGGAGTGAAGGTGAAATGTAGCATCTTGCCTCAGCCCCTGTCATGTCTATCTCCTCAGAGATAGACTGGCTGGGTAACATGCTCTCTGCCAAATTGGAAGAAAACCGGAGACCGGGCTTCCGGATTCGGTTCGAGAGCAACCGAACTGGCGGATTGAGAAAGGGAAAGACCCGTCCCAAGCTCGTCATCCAGACGACGAGTGAAGACGGCCCTCTGTCTCGGCAGCAGGAGGTCCAGCACCGTGGGGCACAGATGCTTGGCTTCCATCCTCCGCAAACAGAGCCTAGCAGGACCACAGCTGCTTCATCGTAACGAAATTACGATCACATACGCTCATGGGGATTGCTGGGTGCAATAAATTTCTTGCATCTTTTAAACACATCTTCTAAACTTTGGCTTCCTATCAAACATTGTATAGATTTTAAAATCTTGCTAATTACATATAAAGCCCTAAATGGTTTAGCTCCTCAGTACCTGAGTGAACTCTTATCACATTATAGTCTCTCACGTCTGCTGTGTTCTCAAAACTCTGGCAATTTCATAATACCTAGAATTTTAAAATCAACCGCGGGTGGCAGATCATTTTCTTATTTAGTGCCCAAACTCTGGAACAATCTACCTTACCCTCACCACGCAAAAAAAAAAAAAAAATTCTCTGTTAAGACAAGCCAGAGGCGTCTATTTAGCCATGGTCTATATATGCCCTTTCATCAGAACGTACTAAGTCCCCTGAATATTTTTTTAAAAGTTTTTTTTTCTCCTGCGTAAATCAGTGGGTGTGCAATCTATCGCCAGACTCACACAAACTGCGTGAACCTGTGCGCTTTCGTTTCGACGCCTATATATTACTTAACCAGATTCTAGGAGCATGCTGTGTGGTGCGTTGCGCAACTCCCGTCTCTTCAACTGACATTAAAATATCTTACTCATAGCCTATATGTGTGAATTCACTACAGAGCGTCAGGCTTGCGCTTTCACGTTGTACTTTACAGCTGTTGGCAATCAAGAAAGGGGTAGAGTGTAGAAAAGTGAGTTTGTAAATTTTTATTTTCAGTTCAAATCCTCTTAAAACTATGTAGTTATATACAGTGCTTAACAATCTTATTAGACCACCCGTAAAAAAACTTGTTTAAAACTAAAAATTGTATTGTCTTTTTTTAGGCGAATAACAAACAACTAAATTGTCTTTTATCACACATAATAACCAAAAAACAAATAAACCAAATAAATAAATATTTGATTTTTATTTTGTATGTCTTCTTTTGCCTTGATAAAAGCTTGCATTCTTGCTGACATTTTAATGGACTTTCCACAGTCTCTATTGTTACTGACAAATAGTTTATAGTCGCTCCCAAAGACTTGCTTTTGATTAACCTTTTGTGCAATCAATCTTTAAATTTTTCCATTCCATTCAATCCCAACAATAATTATATTTTTGTATTAGAAACTCTACTTTGACTAAAGATCTTAAACATACTGGTGGATTAACCATTACAGAAACATTAAAAATTATTTTGGTAATCAACAATACTTAGTTTAGGGCAGCTGTGGCACAAACCTTACATTGGGTGGTGGTCCAATAAATTTGTTAAGCGCAGTCAGGGATGGGCAGTATTTCAAAAACATGTATTTGAAATACAAAATACTATTTTGTATTTTGTAATTAAATACACTTATTCTTAGTGTTTTTGTATTTTTCAAAATACATAAAATACTTTTTGCCAATCAACCTCTTTATTAGACTGCACTTTAGGTGCCAGTTTGCTGTGCAGTACAGTCGTGCCGTGTATACAAACTGCTTTCAACACAATTATCATGTTAATCGACACACCTGTGCAATGGTTTATGACCTCCCAAGTGTCTAAACTCACACAGTGTTCGCTCATCATCACTTTGCATATTAAACTGTGATAGGATAAAGTATTTTAAGACACAAAAAAATGACACACACAACCTAATCTCAACATCAGACATTATGTTCCTCACTTACGTTTAATACTTCTGTTTTTTTTTTTTTATAAGTTAAATAACTTAATTATCTCAAAGGTAACCACCACTGTCATATTGTGTTTGTGTTATTTTGTCCACCTCCTGTAGGACTGCAATGTAACTTATTTCTGACAGCGGCAAGCTCAGTTCAGCCCAGTTCATGGTTAAACAAAAGAAACCTGCATATTCCCCGTCTTCCTCTGGGTGGGTTGCCTGTTCCTGGTGTGCCTGTGAGAGAGACTATTTTCATCAACACACAGTTGGAAAGTACTCATAATGTCATTTAGAGCCTTTCCTCCACATGTTTAGTGCGTTCAAGAATTTGTGTGGATGTATGGTGTTAAGCATGTTAAGCATACAGTGGCCATAATGTTGTCATTCATTGGTTTTATGAAAGGTACAGTTGCTGGGTTAATATTCAGATAATAAAATTCAGATTCCTGATGAATTCTTCATGTCTTAATATATGTATGGTTTTTAAGCAACGGTGCATTCTTAGTCTTGCTTCCAAATGTTGTGTAAAGATTCCGAAGGCAATCTAAAATATGTCTGCTTCCTTTCTATTGGCAGCCCAGAGAACTGCTTTTGGGAAGGCTATTAAATCTGGCATACAGATAGAGGACAGTCTGAATCTATCTCTATTTAAACCTCTAGCGCCACCAACAGTCCAGAGTTGCACTAACGTTTATGCTAAGAACTTTTCAACTGTAAGAGTTAGAAATAAAATTCCTTCTTCCATCCTATATTTTTTTTTATCACTGAAGACTAGCAATAAGTTTCATTCTGATTACATAATAATGGAAATATATACATGTCAATGTCAGACATGCCCCTTTGCCAGCTGTGATGCCTGGTTATTGGTTTAAACTTGGCCCAGGTTTTTAAAAGATTTTTGGGTCAGCAAACCTTAATAGCTTCAACAACTGATTGCCAATTAAGTTTAGAATACAATGAATTTATGCCCCAATTATGCAGAGCTGTAATAGCTGCTAATGGTGGATATTTTGATGAATCGAAAATTTAAGTTTTTTCTATGTATAAACTGTTTATGTAATAATTTTTTAAAATTGTTTGTGTTGTCCCTTATCAGTGCAAAATTATCACAAATTAAAAAGGATTCATGCCAATATTGTCCAAAACCTCACTTTTCTAGGGCGTTTCCAAACTTTTAGAGCACAGTGTAAGTTAATCTATACTTACACTTGCCTTAGTCTGAATGCGCTTACCCTCCTCTATCCCCAACTCTTCCTTATACAGGCACATGATCACTTAGCTTTTTGTCCATGGAAATAATCAATCAGCTAATCATTGTTTAATCTTGTACAGTCTTATTTACAGACCTGTATCACTTCTGCATGGAATTTTATATCTGATACATATAAAAAATTCAAACCTTCAAACCTCAGTGATTTTTTTTTAAGTACCAGTTTTAAGTACCAGTCTATATATACTACATATACTATATATATACTGGTATATACTTTTTGACAGTCTACCATTTTGCCTGGTGGCCACTTTGATTTAGGTCAAAAACATACTCTTTCTAACTTTTTCATCCCAGACCAGACCATCCACAAACAATGTGTGTGTCCTTGTCACCTCACACTGACCAAACCATATTAATTTGGGAGCAGCCTCACCAAATTGGTCAAAAGTAATATACAATTATATCACATCACTAGCTTAAAATCAACAACAAATGTGAATCAACTTGTCCCCCAACTCCTAGTTTACCAGAGAAAATCTGTTCTTAAAACAGGCTCAATTTTCTTCACCACATAATTGGTATATTAAATCTACAATATGCCCAAGTCATCTGTTAAACCTTTTTGAAAACAAGCAGTAGGGACCAGCCAGTCTCAGCCCACCATGCAAGTGTAAGCTACCAGATCCAAAGGCTTTCCATGGTTTTTGGCGCATTGATTACCAGTTGTATAACCATAGTTTTACTACAAATACCATGGTTAAACTATGGTTAGTGTAGCAAGAACATAGTTAATTTGTGGTTACCATGGTTTAACTATAGCAACTATGTTTTTTTGTTTTTTGTAGTAAAACCATGGTAAATTTTTGTAAGGGTTGTGTAAGTGTATTAAGTGTTTTCTATGTTGGCATGGTGGAGGGGAAGTCTCAGCACCTGGTCTCATTGCCTGCAGTCTTATTATGTGACATCTGTAAGTTGCTATGAATGGGATCCATGGTGTTTGGCAGAATTTCACAGAAAAGGGCCCATTCATCTCTCTCCTTTTCCTTCTCCATCTTGTCCTGGTCTGAGTGGTTCTGCTCTAGAGGTTGGGGTTGTGCAGAAGGATGGAGGTGGTCTTTGGGAAGGAGGGGTCTAATCTGAGGGTCACTGAATTGTGTATTAATAGAAATGGGGTCTTCAGGGGAAGAGTAATTTTGAGAAGACACTCTGGAGTATTGCTGTTTATAGTCAGCAACTATTTGTTGTGACTCTACATAGTGAAGCTCAGTTCTTGCTACCACACAGGATAATTCTAACGAAAGGTTTTCACTCCCACTAAATCAAACAAGAATAGTGACACACCCACAAAAAAAAAAAAACCATACATGAGCAAGACAAAACGACACACCATATCAAATAAGAAACATGGAATGCAGGAAAAGGATACGGGGAAGGAAAGTGTTGTACAACAGAGGAGGGACAAAAAGAAAAAAAAAAAACAATTACATGTGTTTTTTTCATCTGGTGACAATATACAGAGGCAAGGTTCAGAATTCACTAGTAGCTAGAGCTGGTTTGTACTATATACTGCCAACTATTTTTCTATATTTAAGATTTTTTAAATTTATTTGTAACATTCCATATTTGAAAACATCATTTGACACTGAATATTCAATTGTGCATGCTTGTATCTGCTATTTTATTATTTGTTGTTTTAATGTTTAAATTTTTTAAAATACTAATAATTTATTAACACTGTTTAATCTAACCTTTATGAATGTCATTTTTGTTTTTTTGTTTTTTGTTGTTGTTGTTGTTTTTTTTGTACATTGTAATGTTATGTTGTAATTTAAAATTGTCCATTTATCTTTTTGGTGCCATTTATCAGTTGTCAGCTATATTTACTTCTATTGACCATATTTTATTGTTTTTTAATTATTACTTTATCCAATTTTGAGTAAAACATAACTTCACTCATGGGAGTCAGATCAAGAGAGTGCTGAAATGTGTAGTTGATGTTTAAAAAAAAAAAACAACCTTCACATTGATTCCAGTTCATTCATGACACTTGAAATGGAAGGTCTAGACATGCCATTGCATTATGGGATAGAGTGCTCATATAGTAAACTCTGCAGTTTACTGCAAATTTCAAGTAGGGCTCGCTGCAGCCTGCGGTGGACATCCAACCCCGCCCACATCCACGCATGACGTCAGACGTCACGCCCATCGCCGATACAACCCCGCCCGCGTACGAGCGTGACGTCGAAAGTCACGCCCATATCAAATACGTCACCTTGTGACTCCCCAATCCCTATACCGGGAAACCCGAAAGTATGTCGAAGCAACTTACGGTTGTTTCGGGGATCTATATAAAATAATAGGCCATTGTCCTTCGTTTTACTAATACGCGTTTTCTTATTTGTGTAAAGGATGTCTAGGCTAAAATGCCACAACTTAAATCTAATATATTTAATATGTCTAATATACGGAGCTGATTTCGTCATCATGACAGCCTGTAATACGCTTGCATTGACTACATTAGGCTAATTGTTAATAAAAACATTTAAACCTTACCTTGTTCATTTATGTAATGAGATAAATTCTCATTTATTACGATCGATTTTAGGCGAATTTTAAATGCAATGTAATGTTTAAAGGGGACAGTAATGATTATTGTAAAAGTATGTAAAATTATTGTAAAAGTTGGTATTGTATAATTGTCAGCTATTTTTTTTTTTTAAAGTGTTCCACTTATCACAAAGTGTTAATATTTAAATGACAGAATCAACAGTTCTCCATATGCAGTAGGCTACACATATATAGGCTAAATAGAGGTTGATTGCTTTGATAGTTTAAACATGACATTGACCTTCAGGCCTTGTTCATCACAACTTGACATGAAATTTGTCCAGGTCCTCCACATACTTAAAGATGAATAAAAAGACATACATTACTTATTTGGGCATTTTATATTTATTATTTTACAAAAAGAATTCAATTTAAAATGTTACAAAAATATACACTACCAGCCAAAAGTGTTTGAACAGTAAGATTTTTAGTTTTTTTTTTTTTTTTAAATCTTCTGCTCACCAAGCCTGCATTTATTTGATCCACAATAACACAAAATTTAAACTTGTATTTGAATATATTTTAAAGTGTAATATATTTCTGTGATCAAAGCTAAATTTTCAGCATCATTACATCATTACAGTCTTCGGTGTCACTTGATTCTTCAGAAATCATTCTAATATGCTGATTTGCTGCTCAAGAAACATTTCTGATTATCATCAATATTTAAAGCGGTTGAGTACATTTTTTCTAGATTCTTTGATAAATAGAAAGATCCAAAGATCAGCATTTATCTGAAATAAAAAGGCTTTTGTAACATATACACTATACCATTCAAAAGCTTTAAGTCAGTGTGCGTGTATATATACATTATTATAGAATTAATAGATTATAGAAATTAATACTTTTATTTAGCAAGGATGCTTTAGCTTAAACAAAAGTGATGATAAAGATTTCTATTTTAGATAAATGCTTCTGAACTTTCTATTCAAAGAAACCTGAAAAAAAAAAAAATCTACTCAGCTGTTTGCAACTTAATAATAATAGTAATAATAATAATAACGAGCAGCAAATTAGAATATAGAATGATTTCTGAAGGATCATGTGACTGGAGTAATGCTAAATGTCATATTTGAAATCAGTGGAATTTATTACATTTTAATAGAAATATAGAAAACTGTTTCAAACAGAAAAAGAGCTATATTAAATTGTAAAAATATTTTAAAATGTTACTGTTTTTGCTATACTTTGGATCAAATAAATCCAGGCCTGGTGGGCAGAAGAGACTTCTTTAAAAAAAACATTAAAAATCTTACTGTTCAAAAACTTTTGACTGATTGTGTTTAACAAAATATATGTTCCAAATATCATAAGTCTGAGCAGTTGAACGAACACCTGAATGATCAGACAAACAGTTCTTGTTATGCAGTACACATACATACATACATAGGCTACACAGAGAGATTCCTTGCTCTGAAAGATTATTCACAGGACATGGGATGAGGCCTTGTTCATCAAGACAATTTGATATGAATGTGTCCAGCTCCTCCAGATACTCAAAGATGAATAAAAAGACCTCTCTTGCTTCATCCGATTCTCCCCCCCGGTAGTCTTTGATGGCATTCTGTTGATTTTTACTGTCCATCTGTAGAAAGGCAGGACCTTTCACCACCCCACAGAATAACTCACAGCGACTCTGTTTCCAGCACCATGATGGACCTTTGGTAACTTCCACTTTATGTCCTCTTGGTGCTCCTGATAAAAATAGAGAATACATATGTGTTGGAATGTATATGTGTCCACTAAAAAGTATTTACCTCATCATTTAGGCTACCTCATCCTTCTACATACAAACATATATGTATGATTTATATATTTATTTATCTATATTAATATCTAGAGAAATGCTCTCACCATACCTCCATGCACCATTGCATGGCTTATGTGGTCCTCCAAGTGAATTGTAATGAATCATTTTCTTTACTGGTAAAACTGCAGCAGGGACCCCTCAACCCAGCAGAACTGCCCTGCATCAGGCTTGGACTGAAAATGTGTAGAATGCACAAAAACATTGACAAACGTTATGTGATCTTTCCATTAATATAGAAGAATAAAAAGATAATTTGTGACATACACAGAATTATCCAGCAAGACGTACTGAAATGATGCGGTTACTCATCTGATTTACTGTGCATGGGTACTGTGATCAGTGTTTATCATTAAAGATGTCATATGTATGTGAGTGTTTTGTGTGGGGGGCCAGATAAGTATATATGTGTGAGAGGGATGAAGTGTGTCTGAGTGGGTGAGATGACTGTATTGTGTGGGGGTCAGGGTATAAAAAAAAAATGCACATTGATTCAGCATTTACTTTATGTCATAAGACGTAGATAGAATAGATAGTGCACTATCTATCTATTCACACATGTATGTATATGTGTGTATATTTGTGTGTGTACACACACCTATGTATGTATACACACACACAGACGTACACACACATGTACAGTATACACACAGACAGATAGAGACACACACAGTGCACAGATTCTTACGACGACATAAAATGAATGCTGAATGAATGTGCAGTTCCCCAAAACACAAACACATAACACTCATCTAACCCATGCACGCACATATATAACGTTAATATATATAAATATATATGTAAATTTGTTGTTAGCTAAGTAATAATGTGTCTGTGTGAAGTTTAAAACACATACTAAGCGTGCCGAACTGTTGTTTATGTACATGAACACAACGACGCACACATTCTTAAAAGTTGTCAATGTTTTTAGTTATGGTAAAGATCAAAGATATATTTTTTACTTACCCACAAGGCAAACAACTTCTTCTTTTTAGCGGTTAGCAAACAATACGAATTATCTTCTTATCGACGCTTCTTCCTGTTTCACAATGAATTAATGAATGTGACGTATTTGGACACGGGCGTGGTTTGTGACGTCGCACTTGGATGTGGGCGGGGTTGGATGTCCACCGCAGGCTGCAGCGAGACAGTCCTCGCAAATTTGGACAAATACCGTAAGTCAGTTGTATTCTGTGCATGCAGAACATTCACATACTGTGCACAATATATGAAATGCATACTACAGAAATAGTAGCATATTAGCAGACAGCTCCAAACATAATACTCCAAACAATAAATAAGGACATCAATATACAGCATTGAAAACACAATTACACTGAATGCAATTACAGGAAATTGATTAGATAAATTTTATACATTAGCATAATGTAGTGTGAATAAGCATTTTAATTATATATTGGAAAGTCCCTGTCTGTGTTTATAGTGGTTATAATGGTTATTCTGGATAAGAGCAGTCTGTACCTCTTAGTCAATTAATGCTCACATATGGTTCAAATCAACCACCCCTCTCAAACCACAGCACTACAAAATCAAAACTGCACAAAAAGAAGAAGAAGAAAATGAATTTTCATCCACTTACGCAGACACAGGGGAATTGTAGCTAGTAAAATGATCTTTGTGGAGTTTAGCAAACGAAGATGAAATGGGGCAGGTTGCTTGCTTGCTTGATTGATTGATTGATTGATTGACATTTATATATATATTTTTTTCTAACTCTAAATCACAGAAGGTTGAGATTTTGTTACTGGTACAATAACATGAGGTCAAACACAACAGTTCTAATTTTTATAGAAATAATGGAGATACTAGAAAAAAATTGTTCTCAGAAATGGTATTTGAATCTAACCAAATGCCTGGTCTTTGACCTCCTCACAAAAAAGTAATCACGTCTTAAGCATAGCAGTTTCCCCCTTTACAGATTTTAGCTGGAAAAGGCTCAAAAAATCTTGGAGCCCAGACTGAATATTTATTTCTGTATCAAGTCACTCTATCCACTGTACTCTAAATTAAAACACTGTTACCAGATGGTAAATCAATTGCTATATCAGCATACCAGCATCTCAGATAATATTTACCTGAAAGGTCTCTCTCCTCCAACTGGTGAGGTTGCATTACTCCAGCTTTTGTGGCTGTCATCTTTGTCTGTGTGAGGGCGTCGTACTGGTGCAGGTATGTATGAGCCCTGATTACTCTTGTTGGGCAGATACTGGTTAAATGGAACGGCAGTCCTGGGTTCACTGCAGGAAGTTCGCCGGACCAGCATGTCATCCTTGCGCATGTCTGGCATCTTCCTCTGGGGGGTGTCACACTCTGAGTCGCTGACATGGCCTGCAGTGGGACAATCAGTGTGAATTAATTAGTAGCATTACAATCATTTTAGCATGTTATAATTGTTTTTGGAACTGTATTGGCTGATAAAAAGTTTGTAGGTTCACCCCTACTGGGTACACTGTCCCTGGTCAAAAAAATATATTTACTATATATGCACTGAAATTTAGGTAACCTAAAATATTTGAGTGCAACTAATAAACAAATTAATTTTCAATTTCAGCTAAAATATTTTTGGATGGAACAGAGACATTTAATTAGAGCGTTCTGACCATCACCTTTATTTTACCTTCATTTATATAGCGCCAAAACAACACTAAAAGAACATTCTGAGAATGTTGTTCTAAGACCGTTTTCTCTTACCATTACAAGAACCTCAGTTGTGTACAAATAACATCAAAAGAACGTTCCAAGAATGTTGTTACAAGAATTTTTTCTCTTAACGTTACAAGAATATAAATCAACCATTAATAGCATTATTAGAACACCCTAAAAATCTTTTAAGAACGTTCTGTCCTAACTTTTAATACTGTTTAATACTGTTATGAATGAACCTTGCGGTTGGAGGCAAATACAAAGAGGAACCCGTTCGAGGCGCCATTTATTATACAAAAGTAGAAAAAATCCCACACAGCAGTAAGAAAAAAACTTGTGCTACAAACAGAAATAAATCAAATAAATGGATAAAACTATACAGACTGACTGGAAACATTTGTGTCAACAGTCTATTGCTGCACCGAACAGTCACGCTTACACTACACCACCACACCTGTCCACTGATTGCTACGGTGGCCAATTTAACATCCTGGCCCCACCTACGGAACATACCATACTGTTGGTAAGTCTAGCATAACATTCACAATATTTAGTCAAACCTTTTTTACACAGGACATACATCACCTCAATACAAATACAGTTCTCCTCTAAATAAGGACAAAGACAAACACAAAGAAACAACCAGATATACTTATGTTTACAGATGTATCCTGAAATCACTCAGTGACGTCACAGAAACATGCCAGTGCTTGTTCAAGTGACAGAAATAATACGTATAAATGCACCAAGGTTTGAACAACACAGGTTTAAACAAATGATGCTTCTGCCTGGCAAGTATATCTGTTGTACTAGTATCAATAAAATGTCTTAAACTGTATTACTGTGTCCTGTGATTACTAACAAATTCATGAATGACTCCCTTGTGATATGTTAACAGTTAGAATAACACAACATGGACAGACTTTTACACCAAACAATATAATACACAATGCAAAAACACAATTGCACGTGTAAAATGAGGGAACGTGCCTGATAGTCTGTGTATGGTCACGAGTACCTCCGTGACAAATACCTTTGAACAAATATTAATGAACGTTGTGTGAATGTTCCCTGTTAGCTGGTCATTAACCTTTTAAAATGCAGATGAATTATAGTAGATTGTCAGGACTGGACATCATGACAGCCCAGTGTCTGCCACTCAAAACATTATCACAAGCAATCTGTGTGAGGGAGCCGTAGGTGACGACATGGTAGCGGTATTAATCCAAATGCGGTAGGTTTATTTACACAAAGCAACAAATCCAAAACAGTAGGCAAAATCGTGGTCGTAAGGCAGGCGAAAACAAAACAATCAGGAAGGCAGTCCAAGAAGGCAAACAAAACAGAAATAGTAATCCAAAAGACGGTGGCCAAAATGCAAGCACAAAGGTCATAACAAAAGAGCAAAACAATAGGAAAAAGAAACACTTGGTAAGGCAGTGAAACTGACAATACTTCGCAGAGAAGACCTGTAACAGAGCTGTTTAAATATGGTGTCTAACAGGAAGTAACCAGCGAAGAAACAAGCAGTCAGTATTCTGGAGAGGGCTCCCTCTGGTGGTCGGATGAATGGCCATTTGTTACAATCTGGAGTATGAACAAACATCAATTTATAACCATATTAGTCTGTGTCCATTAGTCCATTTAACAGAAGTGATCTATAAAATCATGGTTTGAGGTTTGAGTAGACTATTGTCTCAAAGATCTCTGCAACTGACTTGCCAGAGTAAAAAGTTTTTTCAGGTGCACCTGGAACAGCCTACCACTGTAACTCTCCTCCTCACCTTCCATCTGTGGCCACATTACCAGGCAAGTGCTCTTCACATGTTAACCTGTCTGTTTGACAACTTCTGTAGCTCAGGGTTAAACACACACCAGTCATGATGATTGATGCTGCACATCACATTACAGAACTTTTGACATCAGTAGTAAACACAGACTGTATGGCTAGTGAGATGGCAGCAGTCTCCACTGCTGCAGACATATGATGATACTACAGCAAAAGTGAAAATTTTGCAGGCATGAGGTTTTTCCCAACAATTTTGTCTCAGAAATTCCTCTTGACAGTCCCTAAGAAAATTAGAAAGTGTAGTGCAGTAAAATAACACAAAATTACTGAAAACTAATTCAGTTTGATATCCGTGATACTAAAATAACACTGCTGTGGTCCTGTAGCACAATCAAACTAGGGTTCAGAACAAGCACACAAACCAAGTGTGAGTCACAATTACCACGGCTTACATGTGTACATTCTATGTACATTCTGTTAAAAAAAACAGTAAAGTTTTTATAGACGTCTTATTATATACACTGTGTATATTATTACTGTTTTGTATATTGTATTAGTATTGTATACTGTTTTATGCATGCTTCATGACTGAACCACCAGTTAATGTAACCTTAGTTTCAGCCACAGACATCATGCCCACAGACCGTTGGGTGAACATCTGATGCATATCGCACACAAAATTGGAAACACTTTGTAAGTTTCAAAGCCATAATCAGATTGGTTGAATTATACAGGATTTCTGGGAGACGTGTGTGTCGTGTTCTTTTACGTTCCACCTGGAAAAAATGATGCTGTGACGACAAGCCCTCTAATGGAAGAAGAAAGCAATTGTGTTTACAACTGTGATGATAAGCACTTATCAGGACCAATAAACACTGGATTTTCAAGAGTATGTGACATATTTGTAGTTCACAACATAGAATCTTTAAAATATGTCCAGGGGCAAGTTGCATAAACTAGCAGCTAACCAAACGGTTATCATTCTTATTTTGGATTCAACTTAGACTAATCTACATTTTTCTGTAACTATAAATAATAATAAAAAAAAAATATATATATATATATATATATACTTATTTGTTTCCATTAAAACTCTGCAGGCCCTATTTTAATGTTTTAAGCACCGCATAGTCTGAAGCGCATAACGTTGGAGCACTGAGGGTGTGTCCGAATCCAATTTTGCAAATTTACAGATGCAAAAAATGCACAGCATGCCAGGCGCATTGTCCAAAGGAGTTGTACCTATTCTCTTAATGGGTGTGTCATGGGTGTGTTTTAGGCGTAACATGCAATAAACCAATTAGTCTCATCTCCCATTCTTTTTAAAAACCAGTTGCACTTGCATCATGGCAGATTCGCTATTTACACCTTGTATGTACAATAAGCTGAGAGTATGCCGGTTGTGCACCCGCCCATAGACACACATTACTAACACACCCTTTAAATAAATAAAAATATAAAAATTGTTTACTTTAAAATAAAGAGGATAGATTTTTAATAAAATTTCACCAGATTCATCTGTTAAATTAATATTTTGTTCGGGAACTGGGACCAAAATACCCTGTTTGAAAGGCTATAAAGGAGGAGAACTTGAGTACTTTTTATTCAACATTATTTCCAACTAATAATCAGCTAATAATCTTCAGGTAAGAAAGCTATCTGTTATAATTTCCATTCCTCTCCATGGCATGTGGTTAGCTGGTGTGGGCACTCCCAGAAGTAATGGATTTTAATTCAACCATCACTACCCATGATACCTTAGCATGTAAGTCAGCCAATCACATGACTATAAATGTGACTAATCGCTTTAGAACTGCAGAAAAAAAATATGCTATATAATAATTGAAAAAAACAAAATAAAAAAAAAACAAGGTTCTTTGTCCAAAATGAAAATAAGCCACGATTCTTTATTATTATTATTATTGTTGTTGTTGTTGTTGTTGATGTTATTAATATTATTATTATTATTACCAATCATGTAAAATACAATAAAACAAATGTATCAAAAATAAACAAATATAGATTTTTAGCTATTTCTTAGCTAAAAATAAATAAATAAATAAAAATATTATTTATGAAAAATGTCTTTGAATTGAACATGTTTTGTTTGACTTTCATTTTGAAGCAAACCGATAAATTTATCCACATATCACCTTTTATTGCTGCACAAGTCTTGTTTAGGAAAGTCATTTAGCATTGGGTCAGTTTCAAATCATAGACAACAGCTTCCACAATTTATTGATACATTGCCCACCCATAAAAAAGTACATTTTTATATGTGTTCTAATGTGTGCATTACACTTACCATCGCTGTAGCCGTGTGCAAGCAGACAGTCAGGCGAGGGGGTTTGATGGGAACGTGAGCCGATGGAGTCCAGGCTGCCGAACGAATCGTCTCGCGTGTGCCTCGGTGGGGAGAGAGAGTCACTGCGCTCGGACTCCCAGGTGTCTATGTAACCACTGTCCCTGATGCTACGCTTTGGGCTATCCCAGTCCTCTGCTTCCTGAGAAACACACAACCACATACAAAAATATAACAATTTGGCAGCTTATGGTTCCTCCAAGTGGTGTTTCAGTAGTGAATAACATTAAAAAACATTTTGAATGAATCATTATTATTTATTTTCACTCAGTGACTTTAGTTTCATATTCACCAAATGACAAAATAGATTAAAAAAATAAATAAACAAATTAACAAATCTGCTTTGTCAACTGTGGATGAAAACACTTTTTGTGCTTAAATTAATTTTGAAGATTCTTAATACATTGTGTCTCAATTTACTCTGATAAGCTTAAGGAAAACCAAAACACACTGCAGTGCTAAATGCAAATATAATATATTTGTAATGATGGGTCAACAGAGCTGGGATCCATTTGCAGCATTTATTAAAGAGCGAGGTCAAACAGGCAGGGTCGGTACACAGATAGCAGAGCAAACGTAGGCAAGACAATACTCAGAGTCGTGAAGCAGGCAGAAGGTCAGGGCAGGCAGCAGACAGGGTAACAGTAATCCGTGAAACACAGCAGAGGGTAACAAAGGCAGGCAGCAAGGTTCAGATAACGAGTAACAGTCCAGTAATAGTCCACAATAATCCAACACAATGATAAACGCTCAGAAATGTCAGCTGGGGCAAAACAAGACTTCGCAATGAGGTAGCGGAACCCGGAAGTATTTATAGGGGCTAGACAGGAAGTGATAGGCCGGGGGGTCAGAGTCAGGTACGGGGCTGATGGGAGATGAAGTGAACAAAGGGAACTAGTATTCCGGTGATGGCGGCCTCTGGTGGCGATCGGGGGGAACCACAGAGGACGGGATCGTTACAGAGCCCCCTCCCTGCGAACGGCTCCTGACGTGAGGAGGCAGTTGACGCCGGGGTCTTCCACGAGGACGAGGGGCCGGCCTGTCCGGGTGATTGTGATGGAACTCGGCAGTCAAAGAGGGGTCTAAGATGTCCTTGGCGTTGACCCAAGATCTCTCCTCGGGGCCGTACCCCTCCCAGTCCACTAGGTATTGAAGTACCCCACCCCGGCGTCGTGAGTCGAGGATCTCGTTGACCCGGTACGCCTCCTCATCGTCGATGATCAAAGGAGGGGGTCCCTGCTCCCGGTCCTCGTCTAGGTCGTCCGCCCCTCTTGGAGCACCAGCAGCCTTGAGCAGAGACACATGAAAGGTGGGTGAGATACGGTATTCTGAAGGCAGGGCTAAACGGTAAGAAACTGGTGTAATCTGTCTTAAAACCTTAAAAGGACCCACGTACCTGGGACTGAGCTTGCGACATGGGAGCCTGAGACGGAGATCCCTTGTGGAGAGCCAGACCCATGAACCAGGAGCAAACTCTGGACCAGGACGGCGATGGAGATCAGCACACCTTTTTTGTCTTCGTATGGCAACTTGTAAGTGCGTGTGGGCTGCATTCCACGTGGCCTCGCTCCTCTGCATCCACGTGTTGACAGTGGGCAGGTCAGAAGGGTCTCCTGACCATGGGAAGAGGGGCGGTTGAAAGCCCAACACACATTGGAAGGGTGTGAGTCCAGTGGCAGGTTTGCGAATTGAGTTCTGGGCATACTCGGCCCAGAAGAGAAACTTACTCCAGTCGGACTGGTTGCGATGACAGTAAGATCGCAGGAAACGAATGATCTCCTGGTTGAGGCGTTCTGACTGGCCGTTGGATTCCGGGTGGTATCCTGAGGTGAGACTTATGTTTACGTTGAGACTTTTAAAGAAGGCTGACCACAGGCGGGAGGTGAATTGAGGACCCCTGTCGGAGACGATGTCTTCTGGTAGTCCATAGAATCTGAAGACGAAATTGCATAAAGTCTCAGCGGTCTCTAAGGCAGTGGGCAACTTGGGAAGAGGTATGAGCCGGCATGACTTGGAGAAACGGTCAATCACAGTGAGAATGGTGGTATGTCCAGCTGAAGGGGGTAAATCCGTGACAAAGTCTATAGCTATGTGAGACCATGGTCTTTGCGGAGTCGGCAATGGCTGTAGCAGGCCTGCAGGGAGTTGTTTAGAGGGCTTGGTGATGCAGCAAGTCTCACAGTTCCTTACATAATTAATGGTGTCAATGCGGAGGGTTGACCACCAAAACCTATTAGAGACGAGTTGTAGTGTAGCTGTGATACCTGGGTGACCAGAACTGGGATTATTATGGACGAGCTGTAGAACGCGCTCTCTTAGGGCCTGAGGAACATAGAGCTTGTCAGGTGGACAGTCTGCTGGCGGTGGATCGGTGGCTTGCAATTCCGTTACCTCCGTTATGATATCCCATTGTACAGGAGCGACGATGAGAGTGGCTGGCAAGATGGGATCCGGACTGAGCGGCTGGTACTCAGCCTCGTACAGGCGGGACAGGGCATCAGCCTTGGTGTTCTTGGATCCTGGCCGATAGGTAACAGAGAAGTCAAAGCGTGTGAAGAAGAGCGCCCACCTGGCCTGCCTGTGGTTGAGTCTCTTGGCGGAACGGAGATACTCTAGGTTGCGATGGTCTGTGAGAATGGTGAACGGAAATTTAGCTCCCTCGAGCCAGTGGCGCCATTCCTCCAAAGACGCTTTCATGGCCAACAACTCACGATTGCCTACATCGTAGTTCTGCTCTGCTTGAGATAATTTGCGTGAGAAAAAGGCGCATGGGTAGAGTTTGGGAGGATCGCCGTGACGCTGGGATAGCACAGCCCCGATTCCTGTGCTAGAGGCGTCGATCTCCACAATGAACTCGCGCTCGGGGTCTGGATGGTGGAGTATGGGAGCAGTAGTGAAACGTTCCTTAAGCAATTTGAATGCCTGGACAGCAGCTGGGGACCAAGACAGCCGCTTCACTCCCCTCTTAACCATAGAGGTCAGAGGAGCCGCCACCGAGCTGAAGTTCCTAATAAAGCGCCTGTAAAAGTTAGAGAATCCCAGAAATCTCTGTAACTCCTTAAGCGTGGACGGTTGAGGCCATCGCAGAACTGCCTGCACCTTGTTGTCATCCATTGCCACACCCTCCGAACTCACCACGTACCCCAGGAATGTGGTGGCAGTCTGATGAAATTCACATTTTACAGCCTTGGCGAACAGATGATGAGAGATTAGGCGCTGAAGTACCTTCCTGACGTGCGATATGTGTGACTTGAGGGAATCAGAGAAAACCAGAATATCGTCCATGTAGATGATGACCCATCTGCCCAGCATGTCTCGGAAAACATTGTTAATGAAGGATTGAAAAATGGAAGGACTATTGACCAGGCCGAAGGGCATAACCCGGTATTCATAGTGGCCAGTAGTAGTAGAGAAAGCAGTTTTCCACTCGTCCCCCTCTCTGATGCGGATTAAGTTGTACGCATTGCGTAGATCTAGTTTGGTGAAGTACTTAGCAGAGCGTAGTTGTTCAAGAGCTGATGGAACCAGAGGGAGTGGATATCTGTACTTGACCGTGATGTCGTTGAGGGCTCTGAAGTCAATGCATGGACGCAAGCTGCCATCCTTCTTCTTTACGAAGAAGAACCCTGCCGAGGCTGGAGAGGTAGAGGGTACGATGAATCCCTTGGCAAGTTCTTCCTCGATATAGGTTTTCATGGCCTCCGTTTCTGGCTGAGAGAGAGGGAAGATCCTGCCCTTGGGAGGAGTAGTTCCTGGAAGCAGTTCGATGGCACAGTCGGAGGTCCGATGAGGAGGTAACTGGGTGGCTTGTGTCTTACTGAAGGCCTCTGCCAGGTCGTGATAAACAGAGGGAATGTTTTCGGCAATGGGTGAGTCAACTGTGACTGCGGCCACGTCCACAGTCTTGTGATTAAGCGCGGGGAAACACTGTGGGAAACATCCATCTGACCATTGCGTGATCTCCCCCTCCGACCAAGAGATCTGTGGTTCATGTTGTTTCAGCCAGGGGAGTCCTAGGATGATGGGATGGCAGGGAGCTTGGATAAGGTAGAAGCTGAGATTCTCAGTATGCAGGAAGCCGGTGGTGAGCTGGAGATCGCTGGTGATGTATTGTATGCGACCAGCACCCAGCGGTCTTCCATCTAGCGCTACCACTGACAACAGAGATGAGCAAGGTTTTAGAGTGAGATCGTGAGCTTTGGCAAAATCCAAGTCCATAAAGTTCCCAGCTGCGCCCGAGTCAATGAGAGCGATTGTATTAATCCGCTTATCAGACAAAGTGATGGTTACGGGAGTTTTAACAGTCTGAGAGGAGGCAGAATATTGACTCACCGCAGTAGACGTGCGTTGCGCGGGTCTGGCAGGACAGGACGCCTTCATGTGGCCTGGTTTGCCACAGTAGAGGCACAAACTGATCTGTTGACGGCGTTCCCTCTCCTCCGCGGTGAGGCGAGTGTGAGCTATCTGCATAGCCTCGGGCTCGGGAGTAGCTGTCGTCGGAGGGACTGATGGTGGCACACTTTTGCCGGTTCTTCTGGAGCGAACAAGGTTGTCGATACGGATGGCCAGGTTGATAAGTTCATCCAGGGATATTCCCTCGTCCCGACAGGCCAGCTCAGCTTGAAGTTAGTGACTCAGCCCCTTGCGGAAGTGTAGCTTTAACGGATCGTCAGGCCACCCAGTTTGTGCTGCTAGCGTGCGGAAAGTGAGAGCAAACTCAGCCGCCGTACTTTTCCCCTGGCGCAGCGTCAGAAGTTGCTCACCAGCGCCCTCTCCTCCTTCGGGGTAGTCAAAAACCTCCTTGAAGCGTCGAAGGAATTCTTTGAAGGAAGAAAAGGTAGGGTGAGTCAGATCCCACACAGCCGTAGCCCAATCCAATGCCCTGCCGGTGAGTAGAGAGCAGACGAAAGCGATGCGGCTCTCCTCAGTAGGATACAAAGCAGGTTGCTGGGTAACAAACAACGAGCACTGTAGTAGGAAACCCTTACATTTGGCTGACGTGCCGTCGAATTTATCCGGGTAAGCCAGTCGGGGGCTGGCTATGGGGGCAGCCGATGAAGTGGACTGAGTCGGCGGCGTGACTGGTGACGGAACCGCCTCGGCTGTGGGTAGTTGCAGCGAACGCAGCGTCTTTACCATCTCTTCCGTGAGAGCGGTCAGGTGAGAGAGCTGTTGTTGGTGAGACGCTAGGACGTTAGCTTGAGCTGAGACCTCCGTAGTCAATCGGTAAACTGCTGCTGGATCGATTTGTGGCGAAGTCTTCTGTAATGATGGGTCAACAGAGCTGGGATCCATTTGCAGCATTTATTAAAGAGCGAGGTCAAACAGGTGTAACGAAGGCGCTGAGGCGGCGTTAGAATCCATATGCAGAGGTTTATTGTACAAAGCAGCAAACATACACGTAAAACCAGGCAATGGGTCGTTAACCAGAAAGCAGTCCACTCTTTCGACAGTCCAAGGGTAATCCGTAAATCGTAGTGAGAAAGCCAGGCAATAAGGTCAAACCTTGATATCAGTCCACACAGTTCAACAATCCAGAAAGGGTAATCCAAGAAATCGATAGTCAGAAAACGAGGCAGAATCATACACGTGCAAACAAATCAGAGTAATCAGAAAACGCTTGGTAAGGCAGGTAAACTGGCAATACTTCGCAAAGTGTGAGCACATGGTGAGTCCTTAAATACTGCCAAACAGGAAGTAGCAGTAGAAGCAGCAGAGGGAGCGCGCAGTCAGTATTCGGGTGATGGCTCCCTCTGCTGGCTTGGCATTACAGAACCCCTCCCTCTAGGAGCGACTCCTGGAGCTCGACGAGGACGTCCCCGTGGTCGTGGTGCTGGACGGTCGGGTCTGGCTCGGTGGAATTCCTCTATGAGAGACGGATCCAGAATGTCGTTGGCGGCTACCCATGACCTCTCCTCAGGTCCATAGCCCTCCCAGTCCACCAAATATTGGAGCTGACCCCCTCTACGCCGAGAGTCCAGCAACTCCTTCACCTGATATGCAGGCAAGCCGTCCACTTCCAGGGGTGGCGGCGGTTCTGGGGCCATCTGGCCGGGGTCAGCCTCTGGGTGGACCGGTTTGAGGAGCGATACATGGAAGGAGGGAGAGATACGGTAGTTAGGAGGAAGCTCAAGCTGGTATGTAACTTCATTAATTCGTTTAAGAATTTTAAATGGGCCTACATACCTTGGGCTGAGCTTCCTGCTGGGCAGCCGCAGCTTGATGTCCCGTGTAGAGAGCCAGACCCGCTGTCCAGGTTGGTAGGGAGGGTGTGGCAGGCGGCGTCTGTTGGCCTAAATCTCCTGATTCCTTACAGCCCGCTGGAGACGCACATGGGCACTGTCCCACACCCTCTCGCTACGCTTAATCCAGTCATCGACTGCCGGCACTGAAGACGGTTTACCTGACCACGGGAACATCGGCGGCTGAAACCCCAGGACACACTGAAAGGGGGTGAGGCCTGTAGAGGAATGGGTGAGTGAATTTTGGGCATATTCAGCCCAGGGGAGAAACTCTGAACATCTGTGTTGCTCACGACTGCAATAGGTGCGAAGATATCGAACGATCTCCTGATTTAATCTCTCCACCTGGCCATTACTCTGAGGATGGTAACCTGAGGTGAGACTGACATTAATGTCGAGTTGCTTGCAGAAGGCTTTCCAGACTTGGGATGTGAACTGAGTTCCTCTGTCGCTTACAATGTCCTCAGGTAAGCCATAGACACGGAAGACATGGTGGAAGAGGGCTAAGGCAGTTTCCATGGCTGTGGGGAGACCTTTCAAAGGAATTAAACGGCAGGATTTGGAGAAACGATCGATGATTACCAGTATGGCTGTGAACTCCTGGGAAGGTGGCAGGTCAGTGACGAAATCGATTGATAGATGGGACCAGGGGCGTTGTGGAATAGGTAAGGGCTGGAGTAGACCTGACGGTAGTTCCTTGGGGGTCTTAGATTGAGCACAGATCTGGCAGGATTTGACATAGGTAGCGGTGTCTTTGGTCATGGATGGCCACCAGAATGAGTTCTTTAGGAGATGTAGAGTTCGTGATATACCTGGGTGGCCAGCACTGAGAGAGGTGTGGACCCATTGGAGTACTTGGTGACGCATTTCTTGAGGTACGTAGTGCTTATTAGGTGGACATTGTGGTGGTGGTGGATCTTGATCGTGTCTGCGTTGGATCTCCTCCATGATATCCCATGAGACAGGGGCCAGAATGACGGTGGGTGGAAGGATGGGTTCCGGTGGATGAGTGTCTAGATGAGGATCATGTTGCCGGGAGAGAGCATCTGCCTTGCTATTTTTGCTGCCTGGTCGGTAAGTGACTGTGAAGTTAAACCGGGTGAAAAAGAGAGCCCATCGAGCCTGGCGTGGATTTAGTCTCTTTGCACCTTTGATATACTCGAGGTTCTTGTGGTCTGTGATTACTTGGAAGGGATGACGAGCGCCCTCCAGCCAGTGTCGCCACTCTTCGATAGCTGCTTTCATGGACAACAGCTCCTTGTTTCCAACGTCGTAATTTCGTTCGGCACTGGTGAGTTTTCTGGAGTAGAAGGCGCAAGGATGGAGTTTGCCTGGTTGACCATGACGTTGAGAGAGAATGGCTCCAATTCCACAGTCCGATGCATCCACCTCCACGACAAACGGTAATTCGGGATTGGGGTGCTTCAGAATAGGGGCTGACGTGAAACTTGTCTTGAGTGCGGAAAACGCTCGATCTGCCTCCTCTGTCCAACAGAGTTTCTTGGGTTTGTTCTTTAACAGTGAGGTAAGAGGAGCAGCTATGGTGCTATAATTACGTATGAATCGTCGGTAGAAATTTGCGAAGCCCAGAAATCTCTGAAGCTCCTTAATGGTTGAGGGTTGAGGCCAACCTGTGACTGCCTGAATCTTCGTGGGATCCATCTTGACCCCCTGGTGACTGACCTCATAGCCCAGGAAGGATGTCTGGTGGACGTGGAATTCACATTTCTCTGCCTTGACATACAATTGGTTCTCCAGTAGACGGGATAAGACTGCATGCACGTGAGTGATGTGTTCTGTCTCTGACTTGGAGTAAATCAGGATATCGTCAATGTAGGCGATTACAAACTTGTTCATGAAGTCCTTCAGAATTTCATTTATGAATGACTGAAATACAGCTGGGGCGTTGGCTAACCCATACGGCATCACCTGATATTCGTAGTGCCCCCTAGTGGTGAGAAATGCAGTCTTCCATTCATCTCCTTCCTTGATCCTGATGAGGTTATATGCACTTCGTAAGTCAAGTTTGGTGTAAATGGTGGCTTCCCGCAGTTGTTCTAGAGCCGGGGGTACAAGAGGCAATGGGTAACGGAACTTTATTGTGACGTTGTTGAGTCCACGGTAATCGATGCACGGCCTCAGACCTCCATCCTTCTTGGCTACGAAGAAGAAGCCTGCTGCTGCGGGGGATGTTGATGCACGGATGAAACCTGATTCTAGTGCTTCCTCAATGTACTCCTCCATAGCCTGGTCCTCCATTCTAGACAACGGGTACACCTTACTCTTAGGTGGCATGGCGTTCGGCAGCAGGTCAATGGCACAGTCCCATGGCCGGTGTGGAGGGAGTAAGGTAGCCTTGGTTTTGCTGAAAACTTCTGATAGATCTTGATACTGCTCAGGAATGGAGATTTTTACCTTCGTGTCTGGACTTTCAATGCTTGTGGTGAGACAGGGTTGTGGTTGAGCAGGAAGACAGTTCCTTAAACAGAAATGTGACCAGTGAGTTAATTCCCCTTGATTCCACGAGATGGCAGGATCATGGATGGAGAGCCAGGGGAATCCGAGGATAATCTCGTACTTGGGTGAATCAACCACATACAGGGTAATGTTCTCCTGATGAAGTAATCCAACCTGCAGTTTCACTGTCTTGGTTTGATGGTGGATGCCGTGGTCGATGAGAGTATCGTTGATGGCTTTGATTCGAATGGGCGGGATGCATGGTTGAGTTGGAATGTTGAATTTTTCTACGATGTCCTTATTGATGATGTTCAACGCAGCCCCAGAGTCAATCATCGCTGTCAGATCGAGAGAGAGGGTATCAGTTCTTATGGTAACCGGCAGTGTCAAAGATTTGTATTGTAATATGGAGAGGTTTTGGATATTTACCTTTGAGGAGGTCTTGGATTTGAGTGGACATCCAGTGCTACGGTGGCCTGGTTCACCGCAGTAAAAGCACAGGTGATTTTGACGGCGTCGAGTACGTTCCTCCTCAGATAATCGTGAAGCGTTTATTTGCATGGGTTCGATCGGTACTTGTTCTGTTACTGAGCTGGAGCTCGGGGAGTTGCGATGATAACTCTTGGTTGAGCGTTGTTTGGGTGTCTGCCTCATGAGATTATCAAGTTTAATGGCGAGGTTAACCAGTTCTGAAAATGATGAATTCTCTCGTCGGCAGGCAAGCTCAGTTTGTAAATCACTGTTCAAACTGTTGTAAAAGACGGCTTTGAGAGAAACATCATTCCATCCGCTCTGAGCTGCTAGAGTACGAAACTCAATGGCGTAATCAGCTGCGGTGCGGTTGCCTTGACGAGCGTGAATGATTTGATTCGAAATATCCCTGCCCCCTGCGGGATATTCGAATACTTCCTGAATTTGTTGCAAGAAATACTCAACAGATCGCTTAAACTGTGAGTCGGCATCCCATACCGCTGAAGCCCAATCGAGAGCCCTCCCTGTGAGCAGCGTCATGAGAAACGCACATCTTTTCTCTTCAGATTCAAATCGTTCAAGTTGATAATCAAAATACAGTTTCACTTGTCGAATAAACCCTTTGCGTTGCTCAGCTGTGCCATCGAATTTGGTAGGGAGAGCAAAGCTTACCGTAGAAGGCATTGGTGGAGGGAGGGCTCGCACGTAGTGTGTCAGATGTTCGTTGACAGACTGCAGCTTCGTAAGCTGTTCTTGATAATTCTTTAGGAGTTCGCTCTGATAAGCAAACGCTGCTTGCAAGTTGGAGACCTCCGCTGGATTCAAGGGAGGCGAAGTATTCTGTAACGAAGGCGCTGAGGTGGCGTTAGAATCCATATGCAGAGGTTTATTGTACAAAGCAGCAAACATACACGTAAAACCAGGCAATGGGTCGTTAACCAGAAAGCAGTCCACTCTTTCGACAGTCCAAGGGTAATCCGTAAATCGTAGTGAGAAAGCCAGGCAATAAGGTCAAACCTTGATATCAGTCCACACAGTTCAACAATCCAGAAAGGGTAATCCAAGAAATCGATAGTCAGAAAACGAGGCAGAATCATACACGTGCAAACAAATCAGAGTAATCAGAAAACGCTTGGTAAGGCAGGTAAACTGGCAATACTTCGCAAAGTGTGAGCACATGGTGAGTCCTTAAATACTGCCAAACAGGAAGTAGCAGTAGAAGCAGCAGAGGGAGCGCGCAGTCAGTATTCGGGTGATGGCTCCCTCTGCTGGCTTGGCATTACAACAGGCAGGGTCGGTACACAGATAGCAGAGCAAACGTAGGCAAGACAATACTCAGAGTCGTGAAGCAGGCAGAAGGTCAGGGCAGGCAGCAGACAGGGTAACAGTAATCCGTGAAACACAGCAGAGGGTAACAAAGGCAGGCAGCAAGGTTCAGATAACGAGTAACAGTCCAGTAATAGTCCACAATAATCCAACACAATGATAAACGCTCAGAAATGTCAGCCGGGGCAAAACAAGACTTCGCAATGAGGTAGCGGAACCCGGAAGTATTTATAGGGGCTAGACAGGAAGTGATAGTCCGGGGGGTCAGAGTCAGGTACGGGGCTGATGGGAGATGAAGTGAACAAAGGGAACTAGTATTCCGGTGATGGCGGCCTCTGGTGGCGATCGGGGGGAACCACAGAGGGTCGTTACAATATTATTATTATTATTATTATTTTTTTTTTATGTTACACAACTTGTATCCATTGATTCTATTTTTAAAACGTATATTGTTGGATCTAGGCAGTTCATGGTAATATTAACAAAATTCAGTGAATGAACTGGGGTGTAGCAATATACTAAATAAATTATTGATAGTGTTACTACTACCAGTGTTGGGGAAAAGTACTTACAATTTTGCATTACAATGCATTTTTTTTACAATTTTTCCCTGAAAAAGTAACTAATTACGTTACTTAGTTACTTTTTATGGAAAGTAATATGTTACATTACTTTTGTGTTACTTTTTAAATCTGGGCAAGATCTAGGTTTTTAATATAAAATACTGATGTAAAAGCCCTTTTACACCAAAAGTGAAATGAATTCACCTCAGGCGGAAAGAAAAGTACATTTAAGCAGGAGATTACTCTTCAGCTATAAAAAAAAATGAAGTACAAATATTAGTTTATCTAAAGTAAATTTTACTTATTAGTATGGTTGAATTGCATCATTGAAGGTCAGCAGCAAAGACACAGAGTGAATTAATGAGATGAATTAATGCATGTTCACATTTAGTCTAGAATACAGTAACATCATGTTTACTCCCAATTTCCCAACAGGAGACTTGTCAATCAATAAATGGGAAAAAAAAAAGTAACTGCCATTACTTATTTGAAAAAGTAACTCAGATATTTTCTTAGACACTCAAAAGTAATGCGTTACTTTACTAGTTACTTGAAAAAAGTAATATTATTACGTAACTCGCGTTACTTGTAATGCCTTACCCCCAACACTGATTACTACACATACAATGATATTGGAAATAATACAGAACAAGTAACCAGTAACTAGCTGACACTACAACATTGTTGGTGATGGTATTGCACATATTGCAACATTGATTGCCACCCGTCATAAAACAGGAAAAAAAGGAGAGGATGAGAATGCAGAGTGTAGCTACTACTCCCCACAGTGGTGGTCTGGGGCTAAAAAATGGCCCTGTACTTTCTGGCACAGAGCGGCCCTCTACACCCAGTCTGCACCACACCATAAACCCACCAGCTCATAATGCACAGAGCAATTTTTAACACCACTTACTAACATAACCATACAACACAATACAGAAATAAAATGCAATATGACACAATGCTCTGCTCTGCTCTAGAACACTTGGGATGTTGTACAGAATGTGTACTGTTTTTATGGTGCTTTTCTGTTAGTCCTTCAAAAATCATTCTGATTTGCTGTTCAAGAAACACTTCTGATTATTATCAGTGTTGAAAGCAGTCGTGTATATATATATATATATATATATATATATATATATATATATATATACACTGCATGAAAAGGGTTATATGCGGTAATATCTGGCCATGGTAAACTCCCATGCAATTTCAGGTCTGCTGGATGTATGTGGAAAAATCCTGAGCCAAATTACACAGAACAGTAAATTTCCAGAAATACCCAGATACTTGGGGTACATGGACATATACAGGAACCCGTGTAATTTCACAGACATATATGGCTGAAACACTGCTGATTGTGAGAACTGGTGGCTGTCAGGTGTGAAGACCTTAATGACCTGTTAATGACTGGCAATATATATATATATATATATATATATATTAAGAGTTCAGATGCATACATACATACATACATATATGAATTTAATTTCACAGAAAATAACAACTGGTCCTTTATTCATGTAGGGAGAGAAGTGTTTTCTTAACAGTATCTCTACAGTTGATAATGCCCCCCAAAAACGTCATTGTGTGTTGTGATGTGTGTCTTTTCCTGGGCAATAACAGTGGAACTGTTCAATAATTATTGTTAGTCAAAACTAGCAATGAGTATTTATATATGAATAACTGTATAAACTGCATATAAATAAATTCACTCATACTTTCAAAATATATCTGCCCTCAGAAATATTTTGTGTAAAAACTGTGTTAAACAGCCCTGGTGTCCCATGTATCTAAACTCTTCATAAATGATCCCCTCCCACCTTCACAAACACACACATACACCCCACCCCCTGCTGCAAAGACTTTTGTGTTTGAACTGATCTCTGGTCTGTCACACTTCTTGAGGACAGATTGCAGACTCCAGCATTTGTAAGCCTGCACAGTTCTGAGAAGAATCCACTTCAACATCATACACAATCCAGGTAAGATTAATTAACTATATTTTTAACAACTAATATTTTCAATGTCAAAACTATATTTATACTGTATATTTATAATGTTTTATAATGTTTTTCCCCATAGTATCCTACACTCAAGATTGGGTCAACTCATCTTCAGAGGTTCTACACAGTAAGAGAAGTTCAGAAGGTTGTTTTAATATACATTTATGTATTGTTTTACCTATCCAATTAAATATTTTCTGTTGGTAAACATATTTTATGCCTTGTAGGTGTCCTGCAAAATTTAAAATGAGGCTATGAAGAAGAAGTATTCAGTTTCATCCCGGCAAGGTCTAGCTGAAAAACTCAATCAAGTTTGCAGCGAATTAAGCCAAAGAGAGACAATACACAGTAAGTTTACAAACTGGCATGTTGCAACTTACCTTAAATAGGCTATTACTTTGTTGTTTTGCAGTTGCTGGAGATGAAGTCAACAGAGACAAACACAAAAAGAGCATTTCTCATCTCAAGGACAGAAATGGTGTTCATTGTAAGATGAGGAAGATGTGGTTAATATGGATTCACATAGGATCTACAGTGAGAAATGGAGTTGGCTGGAACAGGTAATTCCATGTGTTATCATGTGTTTGAAATCTTTAATTCAAAGTAGATCATGTAATTTTTAAATGTTGCTTTCTGTTGAAATCCTTGTTTTCCTACTATTTCTTACTATTTTTTCCCTAATAAAGACAATTAATCAAGTTAAGCTATGTTTTAAACATAAAACTAACCTATCTGCCCACTTGGCCTATAACCAATCAAATTACTCACCTGTAAGGGTTTTGGGAAGGATATATTTTAAACAAAACCAATCAAATCGCTCACCTTAAGAGATGCTGGAGGGGTATATTTTAAATGTATCCAATAAAGTCACTGTGCTGTAATGGTTTTGGGTGGGAACAATGAGAAACAAGAGACCAAAAATAACTGCAAGCAGCGATGACGGGCCCTCGCCGCCAGTGCAACCGGCACCCTAGTGCCATCAGAAAAACGGTGCCCAGCGGGCACATACATTAACAGTATCCCTGTGCAAGTTTGGATTAAAGGGTTACAGCAATGAAAGGGTTGAAATCAAAATGCTTTGAAGTCATTCTGGTACAATGCGACTGAGATAGGATTAGAGTTAAAAAGATTCCTTATCCTATGAGGTCATCTTGTGTTCATCCTTGGTATTACAGTCTTCATCTGCCACTTTACAAGTGTGATATTTTAAATGTTTTTGTGGTCTCTAAAAACATGATAAACATATTTCCTAAGAATGACTTGTTTTTCATATGTAAAGAGTTGTGAAGAGATGTTAAGAGTTGTGAAGAGTAAACAGTTGTGTTTTAATTTTCTATTTTTAGTAGACTATTTTATGTCGATGGAATTAATCATTTATTTTGGTGTCTGTAGCTAAAACTAACCCCCCCACTTATGAAAAAAGGTCGCGCTATAGAGCGCCACCTTTTGTCATAAGATGTATTTCCCACACATACTTGCATGTATACATATGAAACTTGGTCTATATATCTATATGTGTACCAAGTTTCATGTATACATGCAAGTATGTGTGGGAAATACATCAAGTTTTCGGAAGGCGTTCCAGGGGGCGCTGTAGAGATCCCAGTCTCTGCGGCGTCCTAATGACGGCAGATTCCAACATGTGTGCCGAGTTTTTGAGCATGTTAAGGCCCCCAAAATGCCCCGGATAGTCAAAAAAAAAAAAATCCTTAGAAAAATGCAGATGAGCTGAAGGCCACTGTCAAAGAAACCTGGGCTTCCATACCACCTCAGCAGTGCCACAGACTTATCACCTCCATGCCACACCAAATTGAGGCAGTAATTAAATCAAAAGGAGCCCCTACCAAGTACATATTGAGTACATATACAATAAATGAACATACTTTCCAGAAGGCCAACAATTCACTATAAATATTTTTTTATTGGTCTTATGAAGTATTCTAATTTGTTGAGATGGTGGGTTTTTGGTAAATGTGAGCCAAAATCATCACAATTAAAAGAACCAAAGACTTAAACTACTTCAGTCTGTGTGCACTGAATTATTTTAATACATGAGTTTCACAATTTGAGTTGAATTACTGAAATAAATTTATTAAGATGCAACTGTATATGTATATTTACCTTTGTATTCATCAAATAACCCTGAAAAAGAAAAAAATATCACAGTTTCCACAAAATTATTAGGTTACACTTTATTTTGATAGTCCACTTTAGACATTCTACTAAACATAAGTAACTTTGCAACTACATGTCAACTAATTCTCATCAATTTGCAACTACATGTCTACTAACTCTCAGAACAGACTGTTATGTTAGGTTTAGGGTTGGTAGAATAAGTTGACATATACTTGCAAAGTTTAGAAGAGTGTTAGAAGATATTAAGCAGACAGTCTTCTAATACTCTAATGGCTAGCTGACATGCAGTTGCAAAGTTACTTACTGTTATTATAATGTCTAAAGTGGACTATCAAAATAAAGTGTTACCAATTATTAAACAAAAACACTTTTCAGTATTGATAATAAGAACCATTAGTAATAATTGATCACAAATAATAACTGATAATAATTAATAAACAACGTATTAGAATAATTTCTGAAGTGGGTCATTCGTCGATGGACAAATATAGGCTATGAACATTTACTATAATTCAGTCTTTATATATATTTACGCAATGGGCCAGCCCACATTGTACAGCAGCAGTATATATATATATATAAAATCTGACCGGCCCACGTTAAAGAAAATGGTCTGGCCTCTCTGGCATTGCCAGAATTGCCAGATGGCCAATCCGCCTATGATATACAATATATATAACTGCCTCCTCATTTTAAAACAACAAGAGTTCAGATGCAAAACCAGCTAAAAGCTGGTCAAAAATGGGATGATACTGAGTGAATGCTCCTGACACATATTATACATCCATCAAATACTTTTACTTGAAATTCGCTAAATTCCAGCCTCAGCCCAATCAAAAGTACCAGTACTTACATAGAAACCTATACAAAGTTGCCAGAAAGAAATGCTCAGATGGATTTAGGGGCTTTTGCATCCGAACTCTTCATATATTTATTAGTTATTGTGAATGTTTTGTGAATGCCTCAATAATAGTGTAGTGAAATTCTTATATTGTGATAGCCCCAGACCAGTGGTTCTTTTTTTGCACTGTGCCGCACTATGGTCCAAGAGCAAGTCTCGCGGGCCGCATATCATTTACATATTACATCACCAATACAAACCAACCAGATTTATATTATAAATATTATGATATCTAAACGATTCCCCCGGAATAAATTATTCACTGGTTTAAGAAATTTCTGATCGTAAAAAAAACTACATATTTTAGTTTTTTGTGTATATTTTTTCATTGGATCAGATAACATTTTAAGCTGTCATATGGTCATGTTACCACGTGCCCCTCACACGTTACAATGTACCCCACCTACGGGGCATGTTGTCACTTTTCACTGTTTTCCTGTTTAATACTTTAAAGTTGCTTTGACACAATCTGTATTGTTAAAATCGCTATATAAATAAATGTAAATTACTTGACAGGTAATTGCACTTTTAGTGTTACTAATACTAATTACAAAAATACTAAAAATACAACTAATACTAAAAACAAAAAATATTGGTGGGTTCCCACCACAAAATGACACAAAATGCTGCAACACAATATTTTGGAAAAGCTGCAGCATTTTTTTTTTTTGTGCCACGGAAATCAGAAAAGGTCTAAATCCTGGTGGTACTAACTAGTCCAAGTGAAGTGTCCACTCCCAAACTTCATGATATTCTGGTCTCTAGATTTGAGGATTCTTGACAAACTGTTAAATATGCTGAAATTTATCAGATTAATGCACTGTTCTATACATGCCACCAATTACATAAAATCACATTTCTAGTGGTAATGACAGATAGAAATGTAAGTTCTTTTGATTTGTTTTTACCTTTCTCATCTGTGACAGCAGTCCCTCAAACTCGTGCAGGTCTAGGGCAGGCCCGTTGTATGTGGTGCTGCATTTGGCTGCTCGGCCCAGCCAGTAGATGGTGATCAAAACCTAAAGGAACACAGTCAAAATATTCCTCAGTCAGGGTATCTAATGATCAATAGGGATGGGACGATAAATCGTTGCAAATCGTTGCAAAGCGAATCGAGAAATAATTCAGCGTCGATTCGAGATTTTCCAAACATGTCGCAATTCTTTCTCAAATCAATTCTTAGCTTAGTTTTGAACAGCAGATGGCACTGCTTGCTTTAGAAACAGCCGTGCTGTGCTTGTTTCCAAATCCTTACACGCACTTGAACCTAAAATAATCATTTATACAATTTGAAAAGGTTGAAGCGAATTACAAGGGTGTTCACAGTGGGCTGTTTACAATAATCTCACATCATAAAAGCATTCTGAGCCGAGGTGAAATTACGTGACATTCGGAAGATCCCAGAATCAATCCACAAATCAATTTATTGTCCTATCCCTAATAATCAATATGCATAAACATATTATTAAGTGTATTAATAATAATAATAATAATAATAATAATAATAAAACTAGGTTGCTCCAACCAATAAATTTTATCTATTTCATTTATTTAGCATTGGTAACAAAAACTAGATATCACTTGTCACTGGCATTAGCACAGTCATTGCACAAAGAGTCAATATTACTACTCTATTATTAGGTTATTTAGGTTATATACTTTTTTTAAATTAACAGAAATTTGAGTTTACATTACACACAATATTAAGTTAATGTCATGATCAACATTATGTCAACATAACTCATCAAATTTATTTTGGTAACTTAAAAGGTTTAATGAAATTCTTTAAATTAGAAATTTTAACTTGCACAATTCAATATATTATTGTCACGAATCTGGTCATGAACCCCAGTCCGCTTGCCACCAGAGGTCGCTTTGACATTCACATTACACAGACTGTTGCGCCACACCCCGGACTACGTTCTCAATCACCCATTGCGCTTATCACCTGCATCCAATCAGAGACTCTATATAAGCCTTGGACTTCCTCTCACTATTGGCCGAGTATTGCATTGTATTGTATTAACATTCATACGAAGCCTTGCCCTAGTTACCCGTGTTCTTGTCTAGTTCTCTGAGTTTTGAATTCTCGCCTTGGTTATCTCATTTTGTCTGTTTCGCTGCCTGCCCTTTGGATCTCTAGCCTGTTTTATCGGATTACGCCTTTTTGCCTAGCCCCTTGGATTACGTTCGCCGTTGACCGACCCTCGCCTGTTTTGGATTACTCTTTTGTCTTGCTCTTACATACCTGTTTGCCGATGTCTGACCCTGCCTGTTTGATGACCATGACTGTCTCGCTCTAATAAAGTTATGCAGATGGGTCCGCCCGCTTCACGTCTCCCTCATTCCGTAACACAGTTCTACCCAGTGATGTATTGTGTACACTAGGTCTACTAGGTCTAGGCAAATCAAATGGGCACTTAATTTAAACTAGAACACTGTTAACAAAATTATGAAACGTCTCCTTTCCTTTGTTTTTCTGTAACACTAAGAGGTTTATTCTTCTTAGCACACATATGATTATAGACCTCACTGAACTTGCTCTCATGCCAAGAACACCACTGATTTTTTGTGATGAATTGTGATCATGAAGTTTGGTATCAATAAGGGGTATTATCATAAATATCATACAATGCTGTTACTGTGGGATTCATATTGGCACTACAGGTGTATATAGAGGGATGAGTGGAATATTCTCATATAAAACTGAGTGAAATATACTAACAGACCCAAAAGTGCTGGGATAGCCCCACAAAAACTACATCATATACAGTATACAGTGAGGTCCATTTATATTTTGACACAGGTACAATTTTTATAATTTTAGCTGCTGACCAAAACATATTCCAGATAAAGTTATATAAATATGGGCTTAAAGTGCACACTCTGAGCTTTAATTTGAGGGTACTCTCCAAATTGGAGGAATGGTTAAGCAATTACAGCTCTTTAATATGTATCTAACCTCTTTTTCAAGGGACATTGGACAGTTGACTCAGAAGCTGTTGGTCTGAACCCACATTCTTGCATTCCACTCATTCTCTGCTATCGGAGAGGAAGAATTGCAGTGAATGGTGAGGTATCATTCCGATCACAAGTGCAGTATGGAGTACTACAAGGCTCAATACTAGGACCATTGCTTTTCACACTTTACATGTAATCCCTGGGAGATATAATTAGGAAACATGATGTTAGCTTTCACTGTTATTCATGCAAGTAAAACAAGTCAAGAACACACTGGTGAGTTCAGCAACATTAAAAGCCTGGACGTTCACAGAGGGCAGCAGTGGTGGATGATTTGGATGATCCTCTCCATGATTCAGAAAAAACATTTCACAACATCCAGCCAAGTGAAGAACAATCTCCAGGAGGTAGGCATGTCACTGTCAAAGTCTGCAATAAAGAGAAGACTTCACAAGAGCAAATACCGAGGGTTCACCACAAGGTGCAAACCAGGCCAGATTAGACTTTGCCAAAAACATCTAAAAAAAGCAAGACCACTTCTGGAAAACCATTCTTTGGATGACTGAAATTAATTAACTTGTACCAGAATGACAGGAAGAAAAAAATATAAAGAAGATTTGGAACAGCTCATCATCCAAGGCATTCAATATCATCTGTGGAACATGGTAGAGCAATGTGATGGCATGAGCATGCATGGCTTCCAGTGGCACTGGGTTATTGGTGTTTATTGATCATGTGACAGAAGACTGAAGCAGCCGGATGAATTCTGAAGTGTATGAGATATACTGTTAGCAAATGAAGCAAAGGTGACTGGATGGCATTTCATAGTACAAATGGACAATGACCTAAAGCAGCAAAAGCAACCCAAGATTTTTTTTATAGTAAAAAAGTGGAATATTCTGCAATAACCAAGTCAACCTCCAGATCTCAACCTATTGAGCATGCATTCCACTTGCTGATAAGAAAACTAAAGGCAGAAAGAAACAAACAACAACTGAAGTCAGCTACAATAAAGGCCTGGCAAAGCATCACAAAGGAGAAAACCCAGTCTTTGGTGATGTCCATGAGTTCCAGACTTAAGGCAGTACTTGCCTGCAAAGAATTCTCAACAAAATATTAAAAATGAACATTTTATTTATAATTATATTTATTTGTCCAATTACATTTGAGCCCCTGAAACGGGGGGACTGTGTATAAAAATGGTTGCAATTCCTAAGCATTTTATGTTATATTTTTCTTCAACCCCTGGAGTTAAAGTCTTCACTTCAATTTCATATTGATTGTTTCATTTTAATTCTATCCTAGTGGTATTACAAAACGAAATTATGAAAATTGTGTCAGTGTCCAAATATGGACCTGACTGTATATACACTGTCATTCAAAAATTTGAGGCCGATAAAATGTTTGCATTTATTTGGTCAGCAGCATTTATTTGATTAAAAAAAAATCATAAATGATTGAAAATCTAATTATATAAATATAATCATATAAGCAGCGTGATTTCTGATAGGACATGTGACACTAAGGACTGGAGTAATGATGCTGAAAATTCAGGTTGTCATCAATTACATTTTAAAATGTATTAAAACTTTTTTTTTTTTTTTTAATTGTGATAATATTTCATAATATAGCCATTTTTACTGTGTTTTGATCACGTTAAAGGGTACTTATTATGCAAAATCCACTTTCAGAAGGTGTTTGGACAGAAATGTGAGTTGGAATTGTGTGAACACAGCCCTTTTTTTTTTTTTTTTAAATCTTCCTAAAATCAAACCAGGCTCAAAAAACAAGCACTTTGGAGCCTGTCCACAAAATGATGTTATATTTCGGTAGCCCTGCCCAATGCTATTGACTGACTACCATATCCTTAGACATTTTTACAAATTACAAATTTACAAATTTTACAAATGTTTGTAAGAGTTTATTTATAGGCTATATCTTTTATAATTACATTATGCAAGTTTTCATGGATTACTTGACAAATTTAACAAAAACAGTAAGGTACAGAGTTTATCTTGTTCACTGACTATACATTTATTGGATTTAACTAGGAAAACGTGAAGCTAGATGTATGATCATCTAACAGGCTACTGCAGTTATATTCTATTCATTGGCACTCAGGTGTGTTTACATTGGAGCATTGTAATCGGTTTAAAAGTCTCAAACCAAATTAAATTTTCAGTTTGAGAGGGGAAGGATAAAAACCTTTCTATAAACTGAACAAAATTAAAATTCTGTCATATAAATGCACAGATTACTTTGCGTCTATGTCAAGACAGGTGTTGCACCAAAGTGGCGGGCATTCGCGGGCCGTGCCTTCCTGTCTATCCTCTCCCCTCCTTGATGTTAAAACAGCGCGCATAAGAAAGCGACTGCACGCTTTTGCGATCATCGGTAACTGCACGCGATCATAGATTGCACGCTTTGATTCATTGTTCAGCAACTCTTTGTAAGAAATTGTGTATTTGTCAAATTTAAGTACAGTAAAAGTACAGGTCCTCTCACGCTCGCTCATGTTGCTTCTCCTCTCTAATTATTACCATACACAAAACAGAGATGTCTAGGCTCTGCCCCCTTCTGGAGATGTGCAGGAAGTTGCAGCTCATTTTCATGTAAGGGAACACACCCCTGAAACAGCACTTTTTTAGACCCGCCCCAAAAATGACACTTTTCAACACGTTATAATAAACAATCTGTATTGTATTTTGATCTGAAACTTCACAGGCACATTCAAGAGAGCCATAAGATTAATATTACATCTTGTAAAAAGGGGCATAATAGGTGCCCTTAAATGCACCCTTGGTGAGCATAAGAGACTTCTTTCTGAAACATTTAAAAACAAATATTGACAAATTGAAGATTTTACTTACATTTTTTACCTTCTTATTGTTGTCTGGACCTCTGTGAGAAAGACAAAGAATGAAAAAGATGTGTTAGATGGACTCATTTTATGTAACTCAATTATTTAAACTAAAACAAGGAAAACAGTTAAGTAAGAAATAAAATTATCTATCTACCTAAACTCTTAAGACAAAATCTTTCAGTTCTCAGTCGTACAATAATCTTTCTTTCACTTACAACATTTGAAACTTTCAAATCATCAAATGTTAGGGACCCTGTATGGAGTGTTTTGACTGGTGTGGCTTGGCTTTTAGGCTGCGGATTGCTCTGGCTTGGTAAAACATGGTAAAAAAGTAATGTCTTCATGTCTGTCAAATCAGAGGGCGGTCTGTTTTTCTAAGCATTCCTTCTGTAAGATAGACTTTGGTTGACAGATTCCAGTACGTATTAGATCATTCTTCTCATAGCACCTTCTGTCTGTCTCTGTCATCTGTCAAAAGTGTTCATTACTCAAGAGTATTTACATACTTCAGTTCTGTGCTCATTTCATAGACTTGTCTGTGATCCAATGGAAAGAGTGATGATTGAGATATAAAAAAGACAGGCATGGAAAAAGACAGGCCAGTACAGGTGTGCAGCAGAGATGCACACAGACACATGTAGATGTTCAGAGAAAAAAAATAAAAAAATAAAAAAAATAAATAACATATACAATAATTTGTAAAAAATCAGTTCAGAAATAATACGAGGACATACTATATTTAAGAGATAAAGGACATACTATAAGAGATAAAGGCTAAAGGGCGTAATGACTTTGAGTGCCTTGCTTTTGTTTTAATATTACAGAAGACAGAAATATTTTTTACATGAATATGACTTACTAATGGCAAACATTTTTTTATTTTAACTTATAAACTTCTTTTAACAAACATGCTGATTAAATGAAAGGCATATTTTAAAACAAAAAGCAAACAAAAAAAACAAAAAAAAAAAAAAGACAAAATAAACATACAACTTTGTAAATTGAAAACCGTGTTTTTCTGTCTGGAACTTCAGACTAAATAACAACAATCTGGCAAACTATTTAAACAGCCATTTTACACAATTGTGTAATTGTGCACTGCGGCACTATGACACAAGCAAACACACATACAATAACAGGGAGGGGGAGAATGAAATTCTATCTCTCTTGTGCATTCAGTTTGACAAAACCTTGACAAAACCAGTCCTGTGAGCAAGATAGTCTCTGTGATTTACAGTAGTTTCAGTGTGCTGTCTCAGAAAGACCTCTTCATGCCTGACGGCTTATTCCTTACTGAGAAGAAACTACTGCACTCATGAACTCTGAGTAGGACACCTGAGACGACAGACTGTGCAGTGGACAAACACACTTCTGTTTAATATCTACATGTTGTGGCTTTGAGTAAAAAAAAAAACAAAAAAAACAAAAAAATCAAAATGGAAGTTTTTGAAGCTTGTCGTTAGAGTTTGCTGTATTTGGCTGAGCAATGGTTTGAGTGGCTTACAAATATACTAGATTACCTCTAATACATAAAATTAGTAAACTTGACCAAAGTTTTTGTGGGGAGAAGAATTTATTGAAGACAGCAGTGTAGCAGGTCTTCAACAGTGATGATAGTCAGTCCTCTTATCTTATATCTTATCCCAAAGACCTGTCTGTGAAACAGATCTTTATACCAGAGTACAGAACTGTAACTCCCATGCAGAGTCCTCAATACACAAAATTGAATGTCCTTTGTGTGGGTCATCTGGACCTCACCCAGCTCCTGTATGGGCCATCACCTGTAGGGATCATCTCCTGTATAGTCCATCTTGATGAAAACCCCACATACATTGTTAACTGTATCTGAGAGCCAGTCACAATATAAAGGTGATACACATAAGATACATAATCTTTTGGTTAGGCGGTTATTCCATTACTATTACTTCCATTAATGTATGTTGCAGTTTTACCCATTTATACAGCAATACGAGTGACACATAAGAGTGGCACAGCCATTTGTAAATTTAATTGAAAACAGTCTGCTTGATACTGCAAAACAGTATTTCTTAATTTATTACTGTATTTGTAACACACCATTTGTAGTGCAGATAGTTTTACCATTTACTGTGCTTTGTTAATTGTCTAGATATTTACCTTTAGTAGCTATTGAATCAGAAGTCTCTCACATTTATAGAAAATGGCTTCCATGTTGCAAAAAAAGGTTGGATATTCCAGTATGATATTGTGGCAAGTCTACATAGTAATGAACTTGTACTCAATTTTAAGTATAAGGAATTTAAAGGGGTCATCGGATGCTAAGTTCACTTTTTCATGTTGTTTGAACATTAATGTGTGTTGGCAGTGTATGTACAAATCTACCCTACAATGATAAAAATCCATGCAGTGGTTTGCATCCAAAACAGGCGAGGGTCGATCAACGGCGAACGTAATCCGAGGCAAAAGGGGTAATCCGATAAAACAGGCTAGAGTTCCAAAGGGCTGGCAGCAAAACAGACAAGACGAGATAAGGCGTTGATACAAGACTCGAATGACTAGATACAGGAAGGTTTATGTGGAGGACCTGGGGACTGAGGCAGGACCGGCAGAGCAGGGTGAGCGAGGGACCACCACAGCAGATCTGACGAGACCGTAGATCCCCACGGTGGAGCAGACAGAACAGATGCCCTCTAGGGTGGCGCAGACGGAGCAGATGCCCTCCAGGGCAGCCCACCAGCGTGGAGCAGACGGAGCGGGAGCCCACCAGGGCGGAGTAGGAGCCCACCAGGGCAGAGCAGGCGGACCAGGAGCACACCAGGGCGGCACAGGAGCCCACCAGGGAGGAGCGGAAGCCCTCCAGAGTGGAGCAGGTGGTCCAAAAGCCCACCAGGGCAGAGCAGGTGGCGCAGGAGCCCACCAGGGTGGAGCAGGCGGGCTAGGAGTCCACCAGGGCGGAGCAGGAGCCCACCAGGGTGGTACAGACACCCACTGCATGGACTGGGACCTGGGGAAAACAAGGACAGAAGAGGCAGACAGAACAGCAAGGACAGAGGCAGGGAAAACAGTGGGTCAATTAGCAATCTCTATGTGGTCTGAACAGACAGGCAGATTATTGTCTCTGTCCTTGGCAGACGGGGCAGAGAGACAGACGGGGCAGAGAGTGATTTGACGGCCTCAATAGCCATGAGAGACGAGGCCTCAGGAGCAGACTCGTGGAGAGACGAGGCCTTTGGAGCAGACTCGTGGAAAAACAAGGTCTCTGGAGCAGACTTGTGGAGAGACGAGGCCTCTGGAGCATAGTGCGCAGTCCACACGCGCCAAATGGCGACCGCCATTAGGGGAAGAGCAGCAGCGGGTGGCAGGATTTCTTTAATGGTCGGCCCTAAAGGCGCTGATGCCACTGGGATGCCTGCAGCCCGCACAGACATTAGTGGTGGGTCCAACACCACTGGCCGTCATGTTAGGTCGAGACCTTGGAGTGTCAGACGAGACGTGACAAGGCTCTGGGCAGTCAGACGAGACGTGGCGAGGCTTTGGGCGGTCAGGCGAGACGTGACGAGCCTCTGGGCAGACAGCTGAGACATGAGAAATGGCTGTGACTTTACTTGACTCAGGAACAACAGCAGTAACTTGACTCATGAAGATCAGCGGTGACTTGACTTGGCTCGTGAAGACCAGCGGTGACTTGACTCGTGAAAACCAGCTGTGACTTTACTTGACTCGTGAAGATCAGCTGTGGCTTGACTTGGCTCACAAAGACCAGCTGTGGCTTGACTTGACTCATAAAGATCAGCTGTGACTTTGCTTGACTCAGGAACAACAGCTTTGACTTTGCTTGACTCAGGAACAACAGCTTTGACTTTGCTTGACTCAGGAACAACAGCTGACTTTGCTTGACTCAGGAACAACAGCTGTAACTTGACTTGACTCAGGAACGTCTCAGGTTACGTGGTTCCCTGAGAAGGGAACGAGACACTGCGTCCTCTAGAGGTCGCTATGGGGAACGTCTCCTATGTGACCCCTGTCTGAAGCCTATATACAAAAACTACACAGTACTGGTCGGCTACAGCCAATGACGTTGCTGCCGGCGCGTCATACCAGCGCGACCACATAGTACAAAAAGGCGCCGGTCGAACACATCATCCGCTTCTTCGTCTGAAGCTCATGTCTGAAGCATGGCGACGAGACTAGAGGATGCAGTGTCTCGTTCCCTTCTCAGGGAATCATGGTTACATATATAACCTGAGACATTCCCTTTTGAGGGAACTTCGAACTGCGTCCTCTAGAGGTCGCTATGGGGAACGCTTATACCCACGCTGTCATGCTGAGGGGAGTGCAAGCCAGACACCAAAGGTGAGAAATAAGTAACAGCTCCACCCAAGTAGAGGAAGCTGCCCCAACGGACATCCAGGCAGCTGTCAGTGACTTAATCCCTTTGGCCAAATCCCTGAGCTGCATACCCAAGGACTTACCTGTAAGAACCGGGCTAAGGTGACTGACCGTAGGGCAGAGCTCAGACTTGGAATCAGAAAAGAGATTCCTTCAAGGGATATAGCCTATAGTCTAGGGCAGTAGCCTAGACCTCGGCTTGGCAACAGGGGGTTTTACCTACTGCTCTGTGTGACCTCACTCGAGGAGCTGGTCGTGCAGGTCATCGGCACCCCGTTCAGAGGTATTGATAAGATACATAAGTCGAGTGTGGCCCGAGGTTCCGGGGCCGAACATCTTAAGAAAGGGTACGAAGCTCAACGCATGATCCCCACCATACAGGATTTTAGAAAGAAAGAAGGCCCTTCTCTCGATATAGAGAGGTACCTATGAGCTCCAATTAGGAGTGACATGCTCACAGAAGACCCTCAGTGAGGGGAGCATTGCCAAGCTCATGCAATGTCAGGAGAGACATCACAGGGGCAGAGAAAGAGGCCTAATCACCTAGGCTGCTGTCTATGGAGCTTCCAGGAGACCAAGGCCATTGATTGCACAGCACCCATAGGGTAGGTACCTAACCTACTATGGGACCTACCTCTTCTGCCCAAAAAACAGCTTGCTTTAATGATCCTGCATTAATGAGGGGAGCACAGCCCTGCTCATCTCAGGTCAAGAGAGACATCACAAGGGCAGAGAAGAGGTCTAATGACCTAGGCTGCTGATCCTATGAAGCTCCAAGAGGTGAAGGCCTCAAGTACCCAAATAGGGTAGTGCATCTTCCATACACATGTGATGGAAGAAGAAACACATTGGGCAGCAGCAAGCGGCCGACTTATCCAATGAGGTTGTCATGGAGCATCAGCAGCCGTAGGGTAGGTACCTAACCCCCCAGGAGAGGAGGTGGACCTACCCTCTCTACTGAAGGATGGAGCGCTTCAAAAACCCTGTCTCCACGAGGTGAGAACTACCATGTCCTGAGATGAGCATCCAGAAGGGGGTATTAGAATGAGATCCAACATCGAGGGGAATCGAGTCGTTCTTAGAGAAATTAGTTAAAAACAACTCAAGTGAAATAAAGTGCTCTAGTACCTTCAGCCTGCAACTGAGGCGAGCACCAAGGCCAGCCCTCCATGGAGGGGAGCCTTGCCAGGGCAACCAACAATGGCTAGAAAGAGGCATCGCCATGCCCTGCCAAAGAGGGTCATTAGTTATTATCAACCCAAGTAATCCGTGTTTTCTTTGAGGATTGGGTGAACAGCTTGGTAACAGGAAGCCCCTCAGGGCGAGACATGAGTAGAGTGTGATGTGTCCAGCCAGAGATGTCCAGGGGCATCTCGTGAAGTAAACTTCCAGAAGAGGATGATGTGTCACCCTTTTGTACTATGTAGTCATGCCGGCAGTAACGTCATAGGCTGTCGCCGGCCAGTACAGTGTAGTTTTTGTATATAAGCTTCAGACACCGGTCACGTAGGAGACGTTCCCCATAGCGACCTCTAGAGGACGCAGTTCGAAGTTCCCTTGAAAGGGAACAACAGCTGTAACTTGACTTGACTCAAGAACAACAGCTGTAACTTGACTTGACACAGGAACAACAGCTTTGATTTTACTTGATTCAGAAACAACAGCTTTGACTTCGCTTGACTCAGGAACAACAGCTGTAACTTGACTTGACTCAGGAAACACAGTTGTAACTTGATTTGACACAGGAACAATAGCTTTGACTTTACTTGATTCAGGAACAACAGCTTTGACTTTGCTTGACTCAGGAACAACAGCTGTAACTTGACTTGACTTAGGAAGAGCAGCTGAGACTTGGCTTGGCACAGGAAACACAGCTGTGATGTTGCATGACACCGGGATGGCAGCAGTGACACGACGGAGCATTGTTGCCGCCGCCATTTTGTGAACAGGCTCCGCTGTCACCGCCATTACGTGAGCGCGCTCCGGCGTGGCCGCCATTTCACAAACTGTTTTGCACACCGGAGTAATGATCGGCAAACTTAAATGTCCCAGGGCTTGCGGGGGACTAAATCTCGCAGCTGCCATCACCGTGCTGTCGCATTCCTCCTCCGCGACACCCACAGTGAATGGCGAGCCCACGCACAATAAAGCAAAGTCCATAAATGCAGCGAGAGATGAACGGGGACCCTCGCGTCTAAGCACAGTACTAAGAGGCTGATTAACGCTTTCACAGAAAATCTCTATTAAAACACAGTCAGATATATCAGAATGGTTAGCTATGGTCAAAAACTCACTAACATGTTGCTCCAAAGACCGTGGGCCTTATTTAAGTCGGAATAATGTTCTTGTGATGTCCATACCTGTGTAGAGTTCATACAAAAAGCTGCTGGATCAAACAGAGGCATGGTCATAAAACAGGCAGGGTCAGACATTGGCAAAACAGGTATGTAAGAGCAAGACAAATGAGTATTCAAAAACGTCGAGGGTCGATCAACGGCAAACGTAATCCGAGGGGCTAGGCAAAAGGGGTAATCCGATAAAACAGGCTAAAGTTCCAAAGGGCTTGCAGCGAAACAGACAAGACGAGATAAAAAGGTGTTGATACAAGACTCTATTGACTAGATACAGGATAACTAAGAAATGGCTCTGTAAAGATGCTAATACAATACAATACTCAGCGACCCGTGAGAGGAAGTCCAGGGCTTAAATAGAGTCTCTGATTGGACGCAGGTGATCAGCGCAATGGCTGATGGGGAACGTAGTCCGGAGTGTGGTGCAACAGTCAGTGTAATGTGAATGTCAATAGCGTGAGAGGGCGACATCTGGTGGTGAGCGGACCGAAGGTCACTGGCCAGATTTGTGACAGATGCAAACATAGAGGTAGATCAGATAGATCTAGATAGATTGCATTCCCTTCAAAAAAGAAAATAATGTTAATCCTCTGTGTCTTCAGCGAGATGTCGGGAGTAAATGACGACTGCTATGATCATTATTACATCCAACAACAAAACATCTCAATCACTTAGGAGCCATCCTTGTCTACTCCTGCTTTGGTGTTGAAACAATGGCGGTCAGACTGTTCACTGCTCACTCAGGGTGGGTCTAAGGTAAGACAGCTGTGTCAATCAACTATTGTGGGAGCGGCCTTGGTCTGTGTGACATCACACAGCCAAGGAGCTGAGGATGGCCTGATTTGAAAAAGGGGATATTATTTATAGAGATGAAAAAAATACCACTTTTATCATTATAGGTTTTCACTCACTGCCAACACACATTTATGTTCAAATAACATATAAAAGTGAATTTTGCATCCAATGACCCCTTTAAAGGTATCTAATTCCTCACCTTGTTATGTGGCCTAAACAAATTAATGACTCTACTTAACAAATTAACAAAAGTGAACATTGCGATTACGCCAATGTATATGCCAAGCCCCAGTTGAAATGCATACACAAGAATGCTTATTTAATTTAACCTGTTTTCATGTCCGTTACGTCTGTGTGTCCTCAGAGCGATTACATGCTCTAAACTGCATTTTGCTCCAGCTGTATAAACACCTCAATATAAATATGCTAAATACTGTTGCTAATATGCTTAATATTTCGCTCCTGCATACAATGCAAACTGCTAACATGGCACTTTAAACTTGATTATGGTTGCTCATTTTTAAATCAATTAGGCAGACCACACAATATACACTGTGATATGGATTAAAAGAGCATTCACTTATCTTAGATGTTGATTTCAGCTGTTTCTGAGGCATGCTGCAAACTGCTACAGCAAACACTAGTAATATATTTGAATGTTGAGCAGCGAGAGCATTGACTACCGATACAGGGGAGAACTAATCAGCTGTGCCATGTGATAATGATGTCATAGGTCAGACTGAGTTAGACCTAAAAGGACTACGCCATCTAGAGTTTTATGCCAGAACTCTTAAACTGCGTCTGACAGAAGTGTCAACAGCTTTCACACAGAGGGGCATGTCTATGTGGTGGCCAGGGGTGGCACCGGCCCTCACTGAAATCTGGTTGGCCACCTCAATTGCTCCCCTACCAGATATCTTGTGTTTAGGTTGTTTTTCATCGTCGGGAAAAATGAGAACTCTGATTGGATGCCTAGTTTCCGAAACAAGTCAGTGCCGGACAATTAAAGCGAAAGTGATGAAAATGAAGCGAAAGTGAGTAAATGAAGGCGGCACAAACAGAAGACTATTCTAATGTTACGTGATCTTACACAAGCATTCCAGTATGTGAATATTATCATAACATTAGCGCTTAAAATAAAGAAAGTTATCAACATAACTGATATTCAAAATGGTATGTTTACATTTCATATATCTGCGTTTATCTCGTATATATTTTTTTCGATTTCTCCTTTTGAATGATGAATATATAGGCCTACGATTAAAAATTGCTGATAAAGCTAAATCTATTTCACGCAGGCACAAAACGCACGTCAGTTTGTAGTCGACTGTAGTCTGTGCAGTGTGTTCAAGCACACTTTTTTGTCCAGATGCTGCCGACACGCCGCTAGTTCTTTAAAGTCAGCTTGGTGTGTGCTGGCCTCAAGGAAGGTATGTTCATATATGGTCTTTCCTGTGCTGAAGTGACCCCTTGTGGTTAGATAAGTTTTGTATAAGTGAAACAAGTAATTAAAGTAATGCAAGCTCTTTATGAGAGCAAATAAACATGTTGTTCTCCAGTATACAAAAGTCTCCATCTCTATAATGAACTACATGGTGTCAGAATTTAAAATATTTAACCAAGAAAGAGGATAAAAAGAGGATATAATGACAGAAAGATTTCGCCAACTAGCCCCGCTGATCTTTGACGGCAACATAGCAGAAAACTGGCAAAAATTTGAACTGGAATTCTACATATTTTTCACAGCAGCCCACAAAGAAAAAGCCAGATAAAACTAAAGCCTACATACTCCTCAATCTTGCAGGACCAGAGGCGATTGAAAGAGAGCACATATGCTTTAGTCAATGGTTATTCACTCCCCCCACCTTCAATCCCTGCCGTACCTGGAACTCGAACCCAAAGTGATTAAATATGTAATAACCTTGGACTATATTACATTACTAACTTGTGAACTCCTGAAACATTAGTGGCTTTTGGAGGCACAGTGATTGAAACACAAGGAACTGTGATGCTGCAATGCCTGACCAGAAAACAAAAATCACACCTGTTGCAATTTCATGTTGTTGATAAAAATGTCAGATCATTGCTGGGCCTTCCAGACTGTTTAAAAATGAACCTGATATCTCTTAATGAAGAAGTGCATCAGTAAAAATGTCACAAGAAATATTCACAGAGTATGCTGTCCTGTTTGATGATAAGCTAGGCACCTTACCTGTGACATATTCAATAAATATGGGGGGGGGGCGGTCTGAATGAATCCCTTATGCACCCTCACCATCTTATGTGCACAGTAGAGGAGGTAGCTTCACAAATGTCCAACGCCAGCATCTTCTCAGTGCTTGACGCTAAAAGCTCATTCTGGCAAATTGAGCTAGATTATGAATCTTCTCTATGCACCCCTGACAGCCTTGCCTGTCCTATCCCTGTTTAATGTTTCCTAGTTTGTGTTATGTTTGAACACATGGCTTTGTCTTTGTTTGTGTTTGCTTCCCTCGTCCTACCTCTCTGTTACCCGTTACCATGCCCCCTTGTTTAGTCCTTGTTTGTCTGAGTGTTCTCACCTGTTCCTCATATTCTCCACTCGTTTATATTGTTCTCCCTTTCCCTCTTGTTTTGCCAGTTCATTGTTCTACGTTGCTGTGTCGCTAGTTTTCGGTTTGTAGTAGTACTGAGTATTCCCTGCCATTTTTTTTTATTGAGTATTGTTTTAGTCTTGTCTGCCCTCTTTCGTCCTGTCCAACAGGCTGAGATCCTGGTCTGCTCTCCTTTATCTGCCATTCTGGGCTGGATTCAGAGTCCGGCCTTCCTCAGCCTTCTTGCCCCTGTGCTTCGTCGTAACCTACCGTTTGGACTGTGTTCACCACCTCTCCCACAATTTCCAGTCTTGTCAATAAACTTGTTAACACTCATTCTGCACTTGAGCCCTCAGATACCGTGACACTTTTGGCATTAATTCAGCATCAGAGGTGTTCCAGTGGGCAATGGAACAGATCTTCACAGGCTTTCCATGTGCCATAATTGTAAATGACATCATTGTTGGAGGAAAAGGGGAGAAGGAGCAAGATGAGAACTTGAGGTTCTAAACAGAGCATGGCAAGTAAATCTGAAACTAAACCCACAAAAATGTAAATTCAGGCTTAAAGTTATGTGGGTCATCTGTTCACAGAACATGGATTAAAACCAGACCTGGCCAAGACACAGGCCATTACAGAGATGCCACCACCAAATGACAAAGCTGCCTTGCAACATTTCTTGGGAATGGCTAACTACCTCTGCAAATTCATCCCAAATTTTAGTGAACTGGCACCACTTCAAGTTTAGCAAGCAAAATTGTTTTCCAATCTGGCTTGATAAAAAAAACTTCAGATGCTCAGCAGTCTGTGATCGTCATTGTCTGATTCTCCTTTTCATGACTGGTCATACATTTTCAATAGGAGACAGATTTGGACTGTAGGTCTAGCACATTCAGTCTGTGTCTACGAAACCACGCTTTTGTAGCACATGCAGAATGAGACCTGGCATTGCCTTGATCTAATAACCATGGACTTCCCATGAAAGATGTCATCTTGATGGCAGTATATGTGTCTGTACAAACCCAATACATGCCTCCATTTCAATGGCACCCTCGCACATATTCCGGTCACCAATGCCGTTTGCTCTGCTGCACCCCCATACCATGACAGTCGTTTGCATTGGCATCTGTCGCTGATGAAAGCCTAGATGGTCCTTTAGGTCTTTGGTACTGAGCACTCAACATCCACAGTATTATGTGTGGTAGTTGGTGAAAGACCTACATTCTTTGTGATTTACTATAAAAGGGGTCATCAGATGCCCATTTTCCACAAGTTGATATGATTCTTTAGGGTCTTAAAGAAAAGTCTATAATATACTTTGGTTAAAAATTCTCAATGGTTGTATAAAACAACACCCATTTTACCTTGTCAAAATGAGCTCTGCAAAAATCATCCCATTCTGAGGGATTGTTACTTTAAATGCAAATGAGCTCTGCTCACTCCGCCCCTCTCTGCTCTGAGAGATTGTTTACTTTAGCCACATTCAGTGCGTTTAGCTGCGAAACTTGCTAACTAGAACGTTATTAGGAAAGATGATTGCAGAGATTCATAAAAAAAAAACTTATACTAACTTCTGCTGTAGGTAAAGCTGGATTATGAATGATTTGCGTGAACATAGACGCATTTATGTAGATCGGGAGGCACATTCCCTTCACAAACAAATGTAATCCACTGCATCTTCAGCAGCTCAGATGTCAGGAGTAAATGATGACCACTATGTTCATTATTACATCCAGCAACACAACACCTCAATCGCTCAATCGGAGATATTCTTGTCTAACTTACATCCCTGCTCCAGCATCGAAACAATGGAGGTCGGACTGTTACAGCTGATCTGAGGTAAGACACTCATGTCAATCAACTATTATGTGAGCGGCCTCTGTCGGTGTGGGATCACCTGGGATTTCACCTGCTCACTGTGAACTGTTTCAAAACAGTTTAATTTGGATATTCTATAACCTTTTCACTTTTATTTAGCCTCTGTCCCAACTATTCTGGAGTGTGTTGCAGCCATGAAAATCAACATTTGGTTATATTTACAAAATAAAATTTAAAGTTCGCCAATGAAAACATTGGACATTTTTTTGTACTTTAGTCAACAAAATAAAGGTAAAAAAAATAATGAACAGATAACTTATTCTTGCATTTATGGCATTTCACAAAAAGTCAGAACTTTTCTGGTATTGGGGTTGTAGAACCTCTTACCGTATTATCAACAAAAGGAAGATACAAGTGTAATACAATAAATTTTATTAAAAGATAGACAAGAGTAATCAACTACTAAATGAATACAATAAATGGAAAAGGAAAAAAAAGTGCATAAGATGCATAAAATGCAAGTGATTATGTTGGTTGTTGCTATGTCAGAGGTACGTTGTCTGGAGAGGTAAACTGTCTAAATCTTTATCTGATGACATCGGACAGTTTGCTTATGTTAGTCCTCCCAGATCCAATCAAAATCTAGCAAACCTTTGTCCACTATTGTGGTCAGAGAGGGGCTCTGCCATAAACTGAGCCCTGGAATGTGCTGTCCAATACATCTGTGCAAAACACCATCAAGCACAGCTGGCCAAAGAAAATTCAGAGTGCACCAGTGCCACTAAAACCCTTCTTTCCTTTCAGGGATGAGCTCACTATTGAGGATGGAATCATCACAAAGAGAAAAAAGTTGTAATTCCTCATAGCCTACAGTGTGAATATCTACATATCTTGCACAAAGGCCAAGCAGGAGACGAAGCGACCAAATGCAGAGCATGCAATGCCGTTTTCTGGTTGACTATGACACACGGCATTAACAACTTTGTGCAGTCTTGCAGCATATGCAATGCTTTGAAGCCTCATCTACAAAAGGAGCCATTGCACCTGCACAAGATCCTAGAACTGCTTTGGTCTGTTGTTACTGCTGACATGTTTGAACAACCAACAGTACCTATTGTTGGTAGATTTATACTCTGGGTGGTTTGAAATGAATTCACATAGAAACTTGTCTTCGCAAAACGTCATGAACAAACATTCCCCAAAAGCTAATCACTGATAATGGCACCCAGTTCACGAGCTAGATTTTCAGAGACTTTGCAAGTTCATGGGACTTTTGTCACATCATTAATAGTCCTGAGTACCCCCAGGTGAATGGCCTCACAGAAAAAGTCGTTCATAGTGCAAAGTGTCTGCTTGAAACCACTAAGAGGGATGGAACAGACTTGAGATGCTGAAGCCAAGGTCAAATGACACTGTGTGCATGAATCCCAAGTGGTAAGGATGCAAACAACAGAAGGACACAACAAGATTTTTAGGATTCTTAGGAGCACTCTCACCAAGCCCAGGTCATATGTTATGGAGTCCAATGGTAAAGAGTACAGGAAGAATCGTCAACACCTATTTCCTGTAAAAGAACCACTCACACCCTGCAAGGACACCGACAGCAGCTAGTAAAATAGGCGCAGTCACTTTACCAGAATTTGGGGCCTCAGAGAAGAGAACAACCCAAAGAGTCTTATGTGAGCCATTTGGGTGATCATAAAACAGATTGGAAGCCTACATGACGCCGGCACGTCTTGACCAATTCCTGTCCTATACTGACTTTTCACCTCAGGGGTGAACCAGCGATAGAGTAATCAAATCAGGAGGACAGAGAACTCTTGTTCTCTGGTGGGACCATTTGAAACCACAAATGGCTTATCATCAACTTTTGACCAGCCTGGGTCAAACCCATGTAAGAAACACAGGAAAAGACTAATTTACAGATACTTGCAGAGATTTCCTCCATGATGGAGGAAGAATTATGTTAATTTATGCACTATAAGTAACAGTACGGGGCATGACTCCGTCCCTGTGCAAGGACAGCTGATTAGAACCCAAGTTTGGGGGACGAACCTAATCGGCTTGCTGAAAATCCCATGTTCCTAACAGCCTTTCGCCTTTCGTTTGAGTGCGCTCTCACCGGTGCTCAACTTCTCAACTTCAAACGCAAGTAAACAAGGTCTCCTATCTTGCCGTACTGGTGCTAAAATTCATTAAGCAGATAAAAGTCAAACTCTCTGCTTTTATGGTCTTGTCAGGTTGCAAAGAACTAGTAGCAAATACTAGAAATGTTGGGATTCCATTCAAACTCAGTAATTCTCATTCCTTGAACCGTATGCATGTATGTGTGTGTGTATTTTAGTAGTTTAGTTCGTGTATCTTGTAGTTAGTATTTCAATAAATTCTTGTTTCATGGAAAAGAACATTGTCTTATATTTGTGCTCATAAGTTACTGTCTGTGCCCAGATCTAGCTACCTAGCTTACAGTAACAACCTATTACATTGTTTATATTATAATCCGATGGCCAGGGAAATAATATAACACCCAGAATTGGTAAAATATACTAAGTTAAACTCTTCGCTGGACGAACAGTTAATAAAGTGTAAACTATTCATGCTGAATCAGTTTAATCCAGTTGATTTCCGAATCCCAATTGCATCATTTAAATGTGATCTAATTTCTTACAAGACAATACATCCAATGTAATGATACACATCTGATTTCTTTCTCAACTGTTTATGTTCACTTAGGAAATAACAGACAGGTTTTTTTTGTTTTTTTTTCCAAGGACACTTACCAAGACAGGTATTTTGACATAATTTTGTATGTATTTGTCGGTTCAAGAGCAAGAAGAGGCAAAACTCAATTTGGCGTTCAAGGGCTGTGAGACGCAGCTCTCTACACACATTACACAGTGCGCAGGTCCTGGATTAAGCTTTTCACATCTTTGATCATAGGAAATTTGAAGTACATACAGTTCTCCAGTCCAAAGATATAGGCGAACGTTTTTTTTTTTTAAGGTAATTTTTTTTATTTCACCACTTCCCTTCTACAATGAATAGCTTCTTATCGTTACATGACTGTTAAAGTTAACTTAATCTGTGCTCTAAAAACTGACATATTGCATGATTTATGTCATGCAAGGTCACCGTAAAATCTAGAGAAATTTTCGAGGTGGTCAGCAGGGTACAGTTGAGACACAATGTATCAGTTGTACCCACACTAGAATCTTATTGTGGCACATGCAGTTTAGTCGCACAATGTAAGATCACAAGTTAATAGTCACATTCAGACAATATATCTTTGTTTTGAGAATGACCTTTGTTATCATGGTTTATTTATTATGTTCAAAGTTATTATGTTTATTAGATTATTGTTTGCATTTGGTCTGTTTTATTATTGCTGTTTGCAACTGTTCAGTGTTTTTTTACTGTCACTCAACTTTTCAACTGTTACAGTTAAAATGATGAACTGAAATTAAATATTATATCGCTGTTTGCCATTACTGTACAATGTTTTACAAATTAACTACTTTTAACTGAACAAATAATTAAATAAAATACTGAATGGAAATAAAAGCTGCTAAATTTTCATTTTTAAAGGTATTTTACATTTGCAGTAAATTGGTTAGCATTACGGATGGGTGTCTCAACTGTACTCGGGTACTGTTCCAACTGTACCTGACATGGGTATAGTTGGAACAAAAAAGCTTCTTGTGTTCATGAGCTAATTGTGGCAGATATGACCTACTTATGGATGTTAATAAGTATTCATATTCTAGTTTTGGTGTGGCAACGTAAAAAGCAAAAAATGTACCAACTGTACCTGGTCTACCCTACATGCGCTTCTCCAGTCTGAAAATATATTTCTAAGGTGTGTATATATATATATATATATATATCATTTAATCATTTAACTATTATCATGCAGCCCTAAAAACACATTAGAAGCTACTAGCAGATGTACAAAAGGCAGCAATGTCATTATTCAGCGTGAGTCAGTTGGAGATACAGTTGGATTCTATTCTGTTTAATAACAGCGTCAATGTAAAGCACCTCTACAGAAGACAACAGTGCCATCGTTCAGCTTAAATCGGTTCAACTTTGGTTCTCATCTAATGGTACTGGTTCAGTCACATGGATAGTTTTCTATAGTCATATAAAAGTGTATAAGCCACTATACAAGCTACATTGATTGAAATTGCTTGGAAGATATTAGTTAGTCAAATAAATCTATATAGTAAACTCCTAATAATACATCATTCAGTTTTAATGAGCTTATTTTTCCACTACATACCAAATTATTTGGTAATATTTATCCACTAAGGTAACTCCACTAAGTTAAGTTAACAAGTACACACACACATACCTACACATACACACAATCACAGTATAAAGAGTGGTTGATCTTACTTGTTTGAGCTTGTGGAGGTGTCTTGTAGATCTCCAGGATCAAAAAGCTGCGAGCTCTTCAAACCTAACTTCACACAACCCTTCAGGAAGAGTGCCACATTATCCTAAACACACACACACACAGGAACACACACATGAGCACATCCTGCATGAATGCAGTGCCAAGACTATCTGCACATACACTGTTAAAGGGCAGAAAGTGAGGCAAACCAACACCTTTGGTTTTGGGCACCCACTGCCTACGTCTCTCTCTCACTCTCTTTGCCAGTTTATAATGTTAAAAGCACACTTGATCTCAGGTGCAGGAATGCCTCTGTCTCTTTAAGGTGGCTTTGGGTCTTTTGTTAAAATATGCAACCTGATCTCTGTTATTTGCTACTCTCTGGTTCCCAGCTCCAGTGAAAGGCCCCTGATCCCTCCCTTTAGTTTCTCTCTCCCTCTCCAGCGGACCTGGAAGGGTGGCACAGTTTCCTGTCCCTATCAATTGTTGTTCCTCTGTTGTTTTAGAGGGATACCATTTTTTTTTATCTCAAGCCTATGTTAGAGAGAGATAGAGAGAGAGAGAGAGAGAGAGAGAGAGAGAGAGAGAGAGAGAGAGAGACCTCACCCTAGAACTGAACCGGCCCCTTCCTACAGTACACAGTTATAACATACAAATAATAATGCCTTATTATTATATGAGGGGGTCAGTTTCTATATTGTTGCGGTATATTGAAAAAGTCTGTTGTATCGCTCCTCAGTTTGAGGCAAGATTTTATCAGCTGAACCTATAATTATTTATTAAAAGTGTTCACTAAGATTTGAATAATTTCTTGTAACATATTCAATTCAATGGGTCCAAAGTTCTTTAACAACATAACATCAAATAAGCAAACTGATCATGTGACTGTTTTTTGGATCGATATATTATTATTATTATTACTATTAAATGTGTATTAAATGTTAATGAATGCAAGGAAATGTTTTAATTTACCTTAAATATTTGTTTTCAAAATTTGTGACTTTGAGAAAAATAATCTGATTATAAAAGATTAACAAAAATACATATCGATATGACTACAAAAGAAAGAAAGAAAGAAAGCTAAACAGGAGGTCATGGTGCAGAATAGTGTCAGGATTGTGTTCGGTTTTGTCTTGTTTTTCCCTAGTGTTTTTCCCTTCTGTTTCTAGTGTATTGGTTTAGTCCTTGTCTCCCCCCTTGGTTTTGTTTAGTTTTGGTTTCTTCCTGCCCATTATTTATACTTCCCCTCGTTTCCTTGTTTGTAACCACTCCCCTGTTTCCAGGTATTTAAGTTTGGTTGTGCCCCTTGGTTTTTGCCGGTGATTGTTTTGTTTCACACTGTGTTTGCGTCGTGGTTGCCCTTCCCTGCTGTGTTCTACATGTTATTTACTTTGGATTGTTTAATAAATTACGAGCATTGGATCTCCGCTCTTCTCCTGCGTTATTCTCCGCACACGACGACATACTCGTGACAGAATCACCGGCCGCAAACAGAAGATGACCTGGGCTGAGGACCTCCTATTAAACCTGCAACAAGGTGAGCGTTCGCTGGAGGAGTATGTGGAGGAGTTTTTGAGCGTTTACCATCTGGTGAGATGGAGTGACAAGATGGTTAACGCATGTTTCCAGATGGGACTCAAAGATGATAGGTTGTTTCAATTGATAAGTCCTAATGATTGCTACCTTCCTGTAGCAGATTTTATAAATTTTGTTCTTGATTTATGTGGTTCCCCGTTCCAAGTCTTGTTGGAGGATGGTAATCCTCCTCCCATCTGGACACATGCAGTCGCCCCATCTCACCAACAGCCAGGGCCCTCCGCATATTCCTCCAGCGACCTCACACCCTCCTTGTCCCCCGTGTGTCCCCAAGTCATCCATAGCTCCACGATGGTCCTCAGCCCAGTACCTCCAGCCGCCTTGTCAAAGTCTGCACCCAAGATGGCTGCCACCACGCCAGAGTCTGCTCGCAAGATGGCTGCCACGCCAGAGTCTGCACGCAAGATGGCTGCCACGCCAGAGTCTGCACGCAAGATGGCTGCCACGCCAGAGTCAGCGTCTTCTGAGTCTAGTCAAGTTACGGCTACGTTTCCCGAGTCAAGTCAAGGTGCAGCTGCGTTTCCCGTGTCAAGTATAATTGCAGCTGCGTTCCCTGAATCAAGTCAAGCTGCGGCTGAGTCTGAGTCAAGTCAAGCTGGCTGAATCTGAGTCAAGTCAAGAATCTGAGCGAGTCGCTGAGTCACGTCAAGTCTAGAGCACGCCAAGCTCCTAGTGCGTCTCCTGAGTCACGTCAAGCTCCTAGTGCGTCTCCTGAGTCACGTCAAGCTCCTAGTGCGTCTCCTGAGTCAAATCATGTTGCAGCTGTGTTTCATAAGTCAAGTCAAATTTCAACTGCATCTACAGAGTCAAGTCAAGTTGCAGTAGAGTTTCCCGAGTCAAGTCAGATTGCAGCTGCGTCAAGTCAAGTTGCAGCTGCGTCTCCTGTGTTGAATAAAACCGCAACTGCTTCCGCGGAGTCAAGTCAAGCTGCGACCACATCTCCTGAGTTAAGTCAAGTTTCAGATGCGTTTCCTGAATCAAGTCAAGTTACGGTGGTAACTCCCAAGACCAGTCAGGCTTCCAAGTCAAGTCGAGCTCCAGAGTCCGGTCAAGCTCCAGAGTCCGGTCAAACTTCCGAGTCAAGTCACATCACGGCTGAGTCAAGTCACGTCACAGCTACATCTCCTGAGTCAAGACAGGTTCCTGGTGCGTCTCCTGAATCAAGTCAAGTTGTGACTGTGCCTACTGAGTCCAGTCAAGTTTCTAAGTCCAGTCAAGTTGCAACTGTGTTTCCTGAGCCAAGTCAAGCTTCCGAGTCAAGTCCAGCCAATGCTGTCGTCTCTGAATCTCGTAAAGTCACAGTTGTTCCCCATGAGTCAAGCCAAGTTATAGCGGGGGTTCTTGAGTCCAGTCACATTACTACTATGATTCCTGAGTCAAGTCACGTTGTAGCTGCACTTCCTGAGTCGAGTCAAGTTGCAGCTGCATTTCCTGAATCAAGCCAAATGACAGCTGTGTTCCCTGTGTCAAGCCAAGTGATAGCTATTGTTCCAGAATCAAGTCCCGCTGCAGCTGCGTCTTCTGAGGCAAGTCATATCACAGCTGGGTTTACGGAGTCAAGTCCAGTTATGGCGGCGCTTCCCGTATCCAGTCAAGGAACAGCTACGCTCCCCGAAGCAAGTCAAGTCAGAACTGTAATGTCCGAGTCAAGTCAAATTACAGCTGTCGTTCCGGTCTCAAGTCAAGTTACAGCCGTCTTTCATAAGCCAAGTCAAGTCTCGTCTGACTGTCCAGAGTCCCGCCAGGTCTTGTCTAACGGCCCAGAGCCTCGCTATGTCTCGTCCCCCACGATTATGATGGCCTGCAAAGAGACCCTGCCACCCGCTACCGCTATTCCTTTAATGGTGGTTGCCATTTGGTGTGTGTGGGCTGCACACTGTGCTCCTGACGTCACCTCTGTTCACAAGTCAGCTCCCGAGGTCACGTCTGATCACAAGCCTACGCCAAAGGTCTCGTCTGGTCACAAGACTGCCACCGAGGTCTCTTCTGCTCACAAGTCTGCCACTAAGATCCCGTCTGGTCTCAAGTCCGCTCCCGAGGCCTCATCCGCCAGAGAAGCCGTGCCCTTGCCCCCAGAGGTGTCAGCTCCGGCTGTAGAGCCTCCTATGGGGGCGGCGTTCACCCATAAACTCTCTGCTTCTCCCTCTCTTCTGTCCGCCTCCTCTATCCCTGCTCTCCCCAGGTCCCGGGTCGTGACGCAGTTACCCGCGCTGCCCTGGAAGGCTCCAGCAGGCCCTCCAGAGCCGGAGCTCTGTCCAGCGCCCTCCAGAGCCGGAGCTCTGTCCAGCTCGCCCTCCAGAGCCGGAGCTCTGTCTAGCGCGCCCTCCAGAGTCTGCGTGCCCTCCCGAGTCGGCTCCTCCCCCAGCGCGCCCTCCAGAGTCGGCTCCTCCTCCAGCGCGCCCTCCAGAGTCGGCTCCTCCTCCAGCACGCCCTCCAGAGTCGGCTCCTCCTCCAGCGCGCCCTTCAGAGTCGGCTCCTCCTTCAGCGCACCCTCCTGAGCCAGCGCGCCCTCCTGAGCCCACACCTGTTGAGCCATGGCCACCTGGACTGTTTACACGGCCATGGCTTCCAGAACTCCCAGACCCGCCATGGCCGCCCGGACTATACCCTTGGCCATGGCTCCCGGACCTCCCTGACCCGCCATGGCCGCCCGAACTATACCCTGGGCCCATGGCCCCCGGACCTCCCTGACCCGCCATGGCCGCCTGGACTATACTCTTGGCCATGGCTCCCTGAACTCCCAGACCCGCCATGGTCCCTGGACCCGCCCTGGAGGCATCACCCTGCTTCCCCGATGTCTGCCTTGTGCAGCCTCCAGAACGTCCACCCTCCCACCCCGATGTATTTAGTTACGGCGCGAGTCGCGTCTTAGAGGAGGGGGGGTAATGTCAGGATTGTGTTCGGTTTTGTCTTGTTTTTCCTAGTGTTTTTCCCTTCTGTTTCTAGTGTATTGGTTTAGTCCTTGTCTCCCCCCTTGGTTTTGTTTAGTTTTGGTTTCTTCCTGCCCATATTTGTACTTCCTCTCGTTTCCTTGTTTGTAACCACTCCCCTGTTTCCAGGTATTTAAGTTTGGTTGTGCCCCTTGGTTTTTGCCGGTGATTGTTTTGTTTCACACTGTGTTTGCGTCATGGTTGCCCTTCCCTGCTGTGTTCTACATGTTATTTACTTTGGATTGTTTAATAAATTACGAGCATTGGATCTCCGCTCTTCTCCTGCGTTATTCTCCGCACACGACGACATACTCGTGACAAATAGTTGATTACAACATTTTTATCCTTGAATTTAAACTGAATATGCAGTTACATTCTGTACAAAAGAAAATGTTTCACTTCTTTTACACTTCACTTCTTAGCCCAATAATGTCCTGACTTACTGTACCTTCTGTCATTTTAGGGATCTAGGAATCACCTTAGTCTTGCAGAGCCAGATATTTCTCTATTTAGCCAAAAAAAGCCTCTCAAACTCGTAACCATACTCAGAGACAAATTCTGTAGTTTTGTTTCCCAGTGTAATTGTAGATTATATTGATGGTTGTTTGTTACCCCCCCTGTGCTGTCTATAAGAGATGACGTAGGAGGTGTGGGGGAGCTACTTTTGGGACATGGAAATAGGAGGCAAATGGTGGTGTAAATAAAAAAGCAATACCTCAGTTCTACAAAGAAGTGTCAGTTAATTTGTCCATACGCATCTACATGGTGTCAGAAGTGAGCCTGTACTGACGATGGCACAAGGACTTTGCAACATTGACCCCCTCATTTTTGACGAGAATATTGCAGACAACTGGACAAAGTTTAAGCGCGAGTGGCACATATACTGCAACGCCAGTCTTTCAGCAGCAACTAAAAAAGTGTAAGTGTACACTTTTCTCAACCTTGCCGGTCCCGATATCCAAGATAAATATGACACTTTCACTTTCGAGGAGGGGGAAGATCCGGAGGATTCAGAGGTACTGGTAAAGAAGTTTGAGGAAATTTGTCTGCCTGTAAAGAGTGTAATTATGGACAGACATGCATTTCATACAACGAATCAGAAGCCGCAGTTATCATACATTGCTACGTTAAAAACACTAGCCAGAAAATGTGAGTTTGGCACGCTGCCAAAGAAATAAAAAAAGAAGCAGGTACCAAAGAACTAAAGAAGGAAAACGAAGTCTGTGCCGTACAGTATCCTCCATGCTCGGACTGTGATGGCCAGCATTCACCGAATCGCAGGAGCTGTCCAGCCTTCAACAAGCGCTGCAATGCACGTGGAAAATGGAACCGCTTCTCTAAATGGTGCAGATCGAGCAAAACACGCACCTACAACATACCTGTCAGGACAAAAGAGTCAGGATTCAATAGCGCGATGCAGTTTAACAGTTTATTTAGAACGAGCAAAATAATGAACACAGTAAGTCCGAAGACTGGTCGAGCCACCGATGGAGAAAAGCTGGTGACGCAGGGATCAGTGGACAACCGAACGCCGACCGCCCGGAACAGGAAACAACGAGGGACCAGGAGACCGGAATCCAGACACGGCAGGCACGAAGAACACACAGGAAACATCCAGGGCAAACGACAACAACCAGACAATCTGACAACAAAGGACAAACAGAGCTGAGCTTAAATAGCGGTGAAAATGAGCTGCAGCTGAATCTGATCAGCTCGTCAACGAAGCCCAGCCACGCCCACACAACACACACACACACACAGACACAGCAAGGAAGAGTAAGTAAACCCATGAACCGTGACAATACCGGGACAAGGTCCATCTCAGTCAAGCAGAGCACCCCACACCACATGCAGGGGAGGACAGACACATAGAATAAGTGAACTTGATGCACAGGTTGCATATGAACCAGCAGACCAGTTTTACTGTGAAAGTGTAGAGGTGCCAGCAGATAGAGGAGAGATATTCACCATCCTGTCCACTTCCAACACAGGGAAGCAACTTAAGGTGAAGATCGATACTGGAGCCCGGTGCAATGTACTCTCCAGAGGCGTTCTCCAGCACATCGACCCAGGCACTCATGTCGATCACAGCCATGTAGTCAACCTTGTGGCTTATGGCGGTCAGATCATAAAGACTTTAGGTGTTACTAATGTAAACACTACAGTGACACTACAGTTCCATGTCACTGACAGTGATGTAAAACCTTTATTGGGCCACAGAGACAGTGTCAAACTAGGCTTTGTGCAACTTGGCCCCAATGTGCACACTCTCCAGCAGGGGCTTCTGAGCTCACAGAGTATAAAGACCTCTTTGACTGCAGCACTATAGGCAAACTGCCTGTAGTGTATCACATGCACCTTGATCCCTCTGTGCACCCTACAATATGTGCTCCCAGACGAGTGCCATTGGCAATGGAAGACAAAATAATCCAAACTGGGAGTCATTAAGCCAGTTCAGGAGCCCACTGAGTGGGTTTTTTTTTTTATGGTGGCTGCATGGAAAAAAAAAAAACGGTGCTGTAAGACTGTGTATTGACCCTGTCCACCTCAACAAAGCTCTCCTCAGACCGCATCATCCTATGAAAACAATAGAACAGGTGGTTGCTGACATGCCAAGTGCCAAGGTGTTCAGTATCCTTGATGCAAAGTGTGGATTCACTTAGTGATGAGTCATCGAGGTTGACCACCTTCATGACCCCGGTGGGCCGATATGCCTTCCTCCGAATACCCTATGGAATATCCACAGGAAGTGAAGTCTTCCAAAGGTGTATGGATCAGCTTTTTGAAGGGCAGCCATGTGAAATCATTGTTGATGACATTCTCATTTGGGGCAGCACAACAGAGGAGCATGAATTGCACCTCCGGCAGGTCATGGACAGAATATGCGCCGTAAATCTTAAAGCTGAACCTGACAAGTGCCGTTTCCGGGTGTCTGAGGTCTCATATGTGGGTCACCTTCTAACTGACCAGAGCATAAAGCCTGACCCTACAAAGACAGATGCAGTCAGTCCTATGCCAACCCCAGCGGACATGCATGATGAGTGAGTGACAACGTATTGTCAAGTATGGTGGTCCTCTGCATTTAACCCACACACATACACAGCAGTAAGAAGTGAACACACACACTGTGAACACAAACACGGGGCAATGGCTCAAGGGCACTTCAGTCATGGTACTGAAAGTGGAAAGAGCACTGTTCATTCACAATCCCCACCTTAATTCCTGCTGGTGTGGGAACCGAACCAGCGACCTTTGGGTTGCAAGCCCAACTCTCTAACCATTCATCCCAGGCTATAGTGAAATCACAGCACCTGCATTAACTCCTGTTTCAGCATGTGGAATGAAGCTGGCAGGAGCACCACATGGCAGCGTTCACCAGACTTAAAGAACTCCTTACAAGTCCTCCTATACTCCAGTACTTTGATGTCAAGGAGAATTGAGGAACTGAGACAAGAAACACAGGCAGACCATCTATGCAGGCACTTATCTGAGATTGTTGCCGTGGGCTGGCCTGATTCATCAAAGAAGCTGCCACCTGACCTTAGGCAATTCAACACCATAATAAGGGATGAACTTACTGTTGATAATACTGCTCTGTGGTCAGCGTTTTGTCATTCCCCACTTACTGCAATGCTATTACATCAGACAGCTGCATCAAGGTCACCCAGGCCTAAAAGCGACAAAGTGCACGGCCAGAGAAACCATATTTTGGCCGAACATATACCAGAACATTGAATATGAAATCTCCAGGTGGGCTCCTTGTAATGCCGTCAGACCACACCAAACAAAGGAGCCCCTTCAATTGCATGATATACCAGACCTGTCATGAGCCCTTACAGCAGCAGATGGTTTTGAGTGGGGGGGGGGAAGAACACCAGGTGCTCGTCGACTCATACTCCGGCTGGTTTGAAATTGACCAGCTCCCAAACATGACCAGTGCGACCGTCATAACCAGGCTAAAGTGCCACATTGCCACCCACGGAGCTCCTCAGCAGCTAATGACTAATAATGCAACATATTTCACAAGCAGGGAGTTCCAAGAATTTGCCCACTCATGGGACTTCTGCCATGTCAACAGCAGCCTCCACTACCCTCGATCAAATGGGCTAGCTGAGAGGGCTGTACGCTCAGCTAAACAACTGCTAGAAAAATGTGCATGTGATGGAACAGATGTATATGCAGCACTGCTCAATCTACGTAACATACCAAGAGATGGACTGCCCTCACCAGCCCCGCGCTTGGTTTCTCGGCGCACTAAGACCCTTATTCGCATGACCAAAGCCATGTATGTGCCAAAGGTAGAAACGCAGATCCAGGCAGCTCTAACACGTACCTTAAGAAGGGGAATGTAGATTATATTGATGGTTGTTTGTTACCCCCTTGTGCTGTCTATAAGAGATAACGTAGGAGGTGTGGGGGAGTTACTTGTGGGACACGGAAATAGGAGGCAAATCGTGGTGTAAATAAAAAAAGCAATACCTCAGTTCTACAAAGAAGTGTCAGTTAATTTGTCCATACGCATCTACAGTAATGATAAAAACCTGGTTACCCTGACTCCTGAAAAATTATTCTTTTCAATAATTGTATTTATTTATTTATTTATTTTTTTACCACTGATTTTATGCCAGAAACTAAAACTGAACATATGTTCACCTTAGAAGAGGTGTATTCAAGTTTTATGTCAAGTTTTATGAGTATGTAAACGGAGTGGATTTCCGTTCATTTCCCACTCCTCTCTCAGCTGATCAGGAATGCTGCTCCGCCTTTGCTCCGAGGAAATTTACGACTAAAGTATTTCAGTATGTTTTGAAATATCAGATAACATATATTACAAATTTAAATATAAATATATATGAAAATAAAATTCTAGGAGAGAAGTTCTGTGGCTTATTGGACCACTAGTGTGCCAACTATTTTCCTACCACATTCCTATCAAGCCTATTACATCGTTGTCAGCATTAAAAAGTACCATCTGCTTTTTTCAGTGCAAATTTTGTTTGTAAAGGATGAAAATAATAGTTCATTTTTGTCAGTTATTTTATCTACGGATCGCTGCATTTCCTACAGATTTCTGCTCATTCGAAATCGGATACAGATGAAGCAGCGCTGTAAGATTACATTTGATTGAATCCATTATTGAGATAGCAACTGCGTATGTAAATAAGTGTTGTTAGTGCTGGTTAAATCATGCTTTCATCCAAAAATATTCAGTATCTAGAAGGAGCAAACAAATTCCTTGAAAACTATCCTCCTAAACCTCCCCGCTCATGTATATTGTTGTCAATATAATCATGACATTTTTTCTGATCTCAGTGATCCATCTATATCAAGCTAGCTGACTATGTTTAACATATTAGTTCTTGCTAAATATGCAGTTATATTATGGGCCGTTGGCATGAATTGTACTCGTGATGGAGCGGTAGTGGAGTGCTCTTGGAGCGAGAGAGACTTTAACATCTCTTTAATCACCAGAAAAAAATTGATCAGTTTTTTTTTTTTTTTAAAAAAAGGATACTATACAAATAAAAAAAAAAATACAAAAAGTGAAACAAACCCCTAAAAATCAATATAACATCAGTCTGTTCCATTCCAACAATCCTGTTTTTCCGAGACCAAATAGCCTTGGCCAAAAACAAAAGTTTACTAATACACGTGTCTCCCTTTTGGAATGTTTATATTTAGGACCATAGATAAAGAAAGCTCTAGTAAAAACCTCTCCTAATTCTCTGCAGCATTCTTCTAAAAAACAAAACAGAGGAGCATGCCTTTCACATTCAGAAAATAGATGAAAAACTGTTTCCGACTGTCCACAGAAAGGGCAACCCTCCCCTTCCTGTGGATCAATGTGTGCTCTGTGTCTGTTTGTAGCTATTACACCTTGCACAATCCGCCACTGAAGGTCTCCAGACCGTTTCTCAATGCAGGGTTTGTACAAGGTCCTCCAACTACCTTCTGGGAAAAAGTCTTATCCAAAAAAGTCCAACCACTTAGACTCCAAAGTATAACAATGAAGAGCCTCTACACACATCACATATAGTTTCTTCTTTCCAACAGCACTAAAAAGTTCTGACTGAGGTGATGTAAATGACAAGATGTTCCCTCTGTTTCTTGCCACTCTCCATTTGCTGGTGAAACCTCCAACTCTGGAAACCAATACCATTCTCTGAGCAACTCGAACAGATCTTATGGAAAGCTTAAGAGCCAATGTCTCTGCAGACACCCAGAGGCTAGATGCCCTACTTTGGTGATGCTTGCAGAAAGAAGAGCTTTTCTCAGAGAAAGTGATTTAAAAATGTCCAACTCAAGTGCTGGGCTGAAAAGCAAGGGTTCTTCCTTTAGCCAATGAAGATTAGTGTCTTTTAATTCTTGGGAAATCCTCAAGAGTGTCTATAATTTTAACACTGACTTGTGAAAAGATGTCAGACCACTTAAGTTGATCACAGTCCAGTAAAAACAAATGACGATCGAAGCAACCACAAACCAACTCACGTCCTCTCCATAAAGAAGCCTTTGAGCCGTCTGGAGTCTAAAGGCCTTAATAAAGGCCTTAATGTCAATGCCTCTTGCCTAGGCAGGTAAAGGACTGAGGATTTCAGCCAGTGTTGTCCTGACCAGAAAAAAGTCAGAAAAAAAATCAGTCGTTTCTGAATGTCTCTAACCAAATCTTCTGGGGGCTCCAGCACCATCATTCTGTGCCACAGAGAGGAGGCAACCAAATTATTACAGACCAGAACTCTTCCCCTGTATGAAAGCTGGGGTAGCAGCGAGACAACCGAGCACACACTTTCTCCACTAGGCCCTCCCAGTTTTGTTTCTTATAATCATCAGTTCCTAAAAACACCCCTAAGTATTTTAAACCTGCCCTTCCCCATTTCAACCCCCCTGGAAGTAAGGGACCTTTACTGGCCCTCCCAGTTTTTGTTTCTTATATCATTTGCATCATCATCATCAGTTCCTAAAAACATAATACTGGTGGTGGAGAAACAGGGAAAAATAAGAAGCAGACTGCTGGAGTAGGTGGTGGAAATGGGTTGCAGAACATGACACTCTTATATAAAAAAATTTAGACCTCAATGCAACAGTAGTATTTTTTAAGTTTCTTTAAAAAACATCATAATAGGAAATAATAGAAAATGTTTCTGAGTTCTAAGTGCAAATTTTTCAGCTAATTTGTGTTTTCAACAAATGATGTGGTTACTATTATCATACAAGATTTATGAATGTATTGGGTATGAACAAAAAAAACCTCTTGAAACTGTACTGAGATTATTTACTGGCTATTTTGATAAGAGCTGAGCGCATCCAAGCTACGAACTAAAACACTACTGTATTACAGCAGTTTATGCAAAACTAACAGCAAGCCAGAGCAAACTTGAGAGTCCTCTAACTGTAGACTACAAAATAGTAAGTCTGAAGGGCCAAAAGTCCTATTAACCAAAAAAACAGGAAAAGGAAAGGGGAGTTAACCTGTTTTATTATGATGCAGGAGATAACAGCATATTTGTGCAATTTGCTCTTGACAATTGTTTTAAACAATTGGTTGCAAGTGCCAAGAAAACCGACATTTATTTTCACTGACCTGAGCCTGTCTAAAAGTGCAATTATTGCAATATTTCAGGTTGTGGTATTTTGTTGCGAAATACTTGAAATGTTGAGTCAAAGTCCCTTGGGCTGTATAACGGACACATTTTTAATGTTGCATAATTTTCCTCAAAGCTAAAACCTTTTAAAAATGGATGAAAGAAAACTAACGTAATACCAGGAATGCATTGCTGGATTACCCAGAATGCATTTGCCAGAGACGTTATAGAGGCAGGAGACTGTCCAACCTTGGGAAAAACAAGGTTGACAGACACTGACACATTACTTACAAATAACTCAAAAATAGATTGTGTTGTTAAGCTAACAACACAATAGTCCAATAAGCATAAAAAATAAAATATTGGGCTGATATATTGCTTTGGTTAAAATATTTTATTTTTAAATAAACAATTTTTAGTTTATTTTTAATTGATTTATTTAGTTTATTTACTACTCTTTAGTGTCCAATATATTATTTACTGACAAATGTATCTGTAACGGAGTGAATGAGACGAGAGGCGAGCGGATCCACATGCAAGCCTTTATTAAAGGGACGAGACAGATACATAGTCGGGCAGGCAGGGTCAAATAAACAGTAAACAGGAGTGTAAGAGGCGAGACGAGAGAACAGTCCTTAATGACGAGCGATAATCCAAAGGCAGGCGGCTAGACAGTCCAAACGAGATAACCAGGCGGGAGAACAAAACCAGGGAGGAGGATGGGAGATGCAGTCCGAGATGCAAAGTAACAGTCAGAGTGTAGGGGTGAGGCGAGAGTGACATCTGGTGGCAACGGGACACCGACCAGATTCGTAACAGTATCATAATTGTTGTCAATGTTATATTTGCTTCTTTTTTTTTTTTTCATTATTTTGTCTCACTTGACTCATGAGATTCAGTGTCCATCAGCTGGAGAGGCTGCGGTCTGTAACCCTGGTTCCCCGAGGGAACGAGACGCTATGTCCGAAAATGCTATGGGAACGCCTCCAGTGAGACCACGCTCTGATTACATGTGTAACCTGGCCAATCGAAGGGCGAGACGTCATGGCCCCCTCAGGGGCCACACCCACAGCTTCCACAGCTCTGGGCGGGGGTGAAAGATGATGCAGGGGCCTGTGAGAGGAGATCCCTCCTGATGGGATGTCCCATGGAGAGCCGTCGAGGAGAGAAACCGTCGAGGACAGAACTCCCGGGAGCAAAAGGAAAAAGCGTACAGACGCAGCCTCTGCCACATCTGTACCATGGCATCCAGCCCCAGGGGAGCACCAAAGGGGACATTGTGCATTCTCCACTGTGCCTGCATCATGGTCGAATCCCACACCACGCCCAGATAAGTGGTTCTCGTAATGGAGACAGCACACTCTTCTCGGCGTTCAGCCTCAACCCCAGCTCTTTCATGTGAGTGAGAACAACATCTCCCCACCACAACCCACAGAACAGGCTGTCGACCTGGCGGGTGAGGAAGGAGATGGGGTCACCCGTCTCCATTCACTCCAACAGATCCAATTGCGAACCCCATGAATGCAGCAGTTGCTCCGCCTCGGTGGGAAGTGTGGCCAGCACCATGGGGAACTCCTTGAAGAGAGCATTCCGGGAGCGGAGTGTCCGCAAAGGAAGGAGCTCACAATGTGGACAGTCCCTCGAGAGCCGACTCAGCGTGCTTTGCTCTCAAGCAGACCACACACATGCTGTGTGTATCCCTGCTAGTGATGTAGCGTTTGCAGGGAGGAACACACAGCCTGTAACATGATCCGCTCTTTTCACCACTCTTGCCCTTGCTGCTTTGACCAGACATCACCCTCAAATAAAATTTGTGTGAACTAGCACAAGAAAAACAGGGTGACAGACACAAACACTTCGCTGAAAGACAAAAGCTGACACTGGCTCCGCCGCACGTGCCTTTAAGCTTCCTGGTCGCTTACGTCACCCGCCCGTGACATCTCGCCCTTTGATTGGACAGATTACACAAGTGTTCAGAGCGTCGTCTCGCTGGAGGCGTTCCCATAGCGTTTTTGGACGCAGCCCGAGTTCCTGAAAGGGAACATGGATTTGCAGTTATCATTTCATGTTAATATGTTGAATTTTACGGTAAAATCATACCCTGTATATCATATTCTAATTAGAGATTGACCAATGTAGCGATTTTTTTTCAGATATTTAAGCCTTTTACCAAAATCGGATATCGGTTTTGTAATATCAGATTCACCAATAAATTTTGAGAATTACGGGCAGGATCGCCAGTGCAGCGTGTCTGAGGGGAGACAAGACGACAACAACGGCGTGCATAGGTAAAGCATAATTACTTGCTTTCCTGTAATTAGTAAACTTTATTTAACATAACAGCCATTAATGCACATATTATGTGTTACATGAATGCTTGATGTTATTTTATGCAGCTCGGCTCTAAGAAATAGAGATGAACTCACATGTCATGTAAGATAATCTTTGCCTGAATTAAATAATATACAGCTATGAATGAGCGCAGCTCATAAACCTACTAAAAAGGTAATATGACTCCTGTCCTTTATTTATTTTCTCCATTTGAAATCATTAGACATTCTACATTTATTTTGCTTATTAGTGCTGCAGCTGATGCTTTTTATAAGTAAAATGTTTTTTATTGACCTAATATGAAGATTAAATTTAACATGAAAGACTACTAATTTTCAACACTTTTATTTTTAAAGATGACTGAAAGGAGGAAAAACCAAAGTGAAGTATGGACTTGCTTTACTCAGTGGCGGCTTTCTATTGCAGTCTCACCATCTGTCTTTCTCGCTGGCTTGGCTGATGCTAGTCTTAACCGTGTGCTGTTGCTGTTGATTAGTGCTTTCCAGTTGATATATTTGCTGTACTATTTCTGTTATCACAGTTATTTGAATAAAACTTTGCATTTTAGCTTCAACTGAAATTGGATTCCGGTCTCGTTCCTGACATTGATGGTTTGCGCAAGCAAGGTGGAGACAGGGACCCGGAAGACCACGTTTGAGCCTGAGGGACTGAGGACAAAGGCAGAGCTGGACAGAAGAAGGTGGAAGCAGGTTGACGACTGTCCAAGGTGGAGCTGGGGGGACGAGGAAGCCCAGTGAAACCAGTGGTGGATGTTGGGTGGGGCTGGATGGTTGTGTTGTTCTCCTACTTTAAGCGCTTCCCAGCTTAAAGAAGAATCCGTTCATCTAGAGAGCAAAGTGGTTGTATTGTGTTAGACTCCAGGGATTACTTCTGGGCATTAGGAAGTGGATGTCCTCGTCTAGCCCACAGCTAAAATCTTCCATGAGCGTGAGGTCGTCGCATGCCACTTTGTGGCATATGTCAGTGAACTCCTCTATATAGTCCTCCACCTTGAAAAACAAAAATGATTCCTCTTCATCATGGGCAGTAATTGGGGCCACATTGATGGAGGCGATCTCAAAATCTTTCCTAATTCATGCCTTTTTTTTAATTTTCTTTTTGGTCCGTGGTTACTACTGTGTTTGTGTATTAGTACAAATAAAACACACAATGAAGAAAGTTCACAAAAAGTTTTAATAAGCATGATAAACTGTATAACACACTACACACATATCATAAACGTGACTGAACAATTAACAGAAGAAACTCAGGGCCTAAATACACAGACCTGGTAATTAATAGGAACTGAAACAGGTGCGCACTAATCAGAAACTATAGAAACTAATAAGAAAAGGACCTAGGACCTAAAAGTGTTCCGTTATGTTTGGGCTTGTTTGAATCTTCATCATCTGTTGCCATTTTTCATATTCCATATCATTTATGGCCACTACAAACTACTGATTTTCGGTTATTGTTATTGGTCAAGAGATTCTCTTTTCTGCATTCCTTATCTTTAACGATCTTTAGTCTATCGAGTTACTATATCTGTAGTGAATTTCGCTTTCGCCAGCCTAGGTAGGTGAAATAGGGTAGTGATGGGTACTCATGTCACAGCTGACGTTATGATTCTTGGATCATGTGTCCAATTAATGTGTGACAGAGTACATCACAAGAAAGACTAATTAGGATCTGTAATTTAGCTAGAACCTCTTACTGTATTATAGAACACAAGAAGACACAAGTTGCAATAAAATAAATTTTATTAACAAAAGATACTAAAAGCATCAACAGCACTAAAATGAATACCCTGAATGGAAAAAGGAATAAAGTTCATAAGATGCATAAAATGCAAGTGATTTATGTTGGGTGTTGCTATGTCAGAGCTACGTTATCTGGAAGATAAATCTGTTGCTACTCTGAAAAAAATAAGGTGAAGAACCTTATTATGCATCAAACAAATGTGTAAGATTTGTTATCAACTGCAGTCAGCTATATAATATCTAATGTAAATTGAAAATCATATACTGATAATATACAACAATGCCAAGGTCTCTGGAAGAGGTTTGGAAGTGATATTTACATTAGCTGTGGTTGGAGTGAGCAGTCCGGTGGCGGCGACTTTCCACTGGTTGGCGCTGGTGGCAGTACAGTGGGGAAAGGAGCAGGAATCCGCTTCAACAGCCTTGAAGGTGAAGCTGTAGGATGCTGATCTCCTGAGCACCAAGGGTCCCTAAGATCTGGAACACAGATGTGGCCCTGGAGTAGGTGCTGAAGGTCCTTAGCTTGGAACACGCAAGCAAATGTACCTGAAGTGAAGGTTTGCTCACCGGAGCTTAACCTTATTGTAAATGTCTGTGTGTCTTCTGCCTGCCTCTGGGCTAGAGATCAGAACTGGTCAATCCACTTTGTCTCTAGGATGGAGACTCAGGACGCTGCATCTGTTGTTGTCTCACTGGATGAAGACTCTGAACATAGAGTATCTCTTCCCTCTGCTTAGGCTGGAGGCTCAAGAACTTGGTTGTACCTGTTGCTTACTCAAAAGCTGCAGACTAGGATTTATCTGTTTTTGTCTCATTTAAGGGTCAGACTCAGAATGGTGTAGCTGTTATTGTCTCACCTTTGCAGGCCAGGAGACTCAGAACAGAGGTTGTCCTGTTGTGCCTTTTTCTTCACAGGACTCAGAACAGAAATGCTCTGTTTCTATCTCTTCCCTTACAGGACTGAGACTCAGAAACTGAGGTTGATCTGTTGCAGTCCCTTTCCCTTCTGAACTCAGACTCAGAACAAGGGAGTGTCTTTGGAAGGGTACCCTTTCCTTTCCGATGAGGAGGAGATGGCAATTTGGCTCCATTCTCCGGCTGTGATTGGCTGGTTCCATCAGACTGAGGGGACACGTGGTTGCCCACCCTTCTTTCCTCTTGTAAAATTTATGTGCATAGTCAAAACACAAAGTTAGAAAAGTGTCGGAAAAAGTTTTACCGTTGTACTTCTCACTTTCCAAACCATAACCAGAATGCATTTGGCAATGCACGAACACATTAAGACCAAACTTGATGAGAAAAGATTGAACTGTCATGCATGCATTCATTTGTCCATTAAAAGCTGAGTTTGTGTAAGATGTTGCACTACGCGTTGTTGTCACTAGGAATACTTATTTCTCTGAATAAGTATAAAATGTGTGTGTTGTAGTGTGCATCAGTTTTAAGGTTCCCAGAAACCTAGTTATGAATAGATTTGGATGGATCTCCATGATCTCTCTTAGTTTCACCCCACTGCTGCTGCATCTGGAGGTCCCTAAGGAATTTTATAGTGGGGTCACAGGCCAAACCCTTAGGAATCAGTCTCAAGGTGGGTGAAGGGGCACAAAGCTGTATTTTTGACCAATAGGAAGTTCTGTCCATCCTGGCTTTGTACCAAAGGTCTCTCTTGTGCTCTAAGAGACGTCTGGCTGTTGTCCTGGCATCTTTATCTGATGGCGCTGGACACCTTATGTTAGTTCACCAAGATCCAATCAAAATGTAGCAAACCTCTGTCCACTGGGGAGTCAGGGAGGGCCCCTGGTAAACTGGGCCCTGGAATGTGCGCTGTCCATTACATATCTGAAGGTTTCTCAATAAATTCTGACCATGCCTTAATTGTTCTTGGTTTAGCTCTGTTGATCCTTGCTGTTGAGCATTCTAACAGCACAATATTTTTAGTTCTATGACCACACATTTTGTCAGCCGGGATAATGTGGTTCATGCCAAATTTTAAAGATTACCTTTTTCTGCAGTGTGAAATAGTCTATGCTGATAAGCATTTAAATTAAGATCAGAATCATCATTCAGCAAACAAATTGGGATGTTAAAGGATAACCCCATCACATATTTCTGTAACAATTAAAAAACCTTATCCCAAAATTTACAAATAAGTGGACAGTCAAAGAACGTGGTTCATATAAGTCCCCACAAGTATTAGAATTACACAAAGTGCAAAAGGAGTTGGCAAAGCTTCATTTTGTGTAACACATATGGAGCTGCATAGGCCATGTGTGAATCAGTTTGAAGTGTATAAGTTGATGGGCAGGATTCTTGGACATCAGGGATACTTTTCCCATATCCAGTCCTAGTTAGGTTTATAGGGGGGCCAGTTCCTTTTCCCATATTGTAGTGATGGGAGGTGCACCTGAGCTGTGATTACTTAGTTTGTTGTAAATAAAATGACACTGCTCCATGTGTCTGAGAGAAATTCACACAGTCCATCAGTGGATGAGCGTCCAGGTTTACAGTTTCACGGGTACACCATATGCATACATTGCACTTCTCAACCCTCAACACAAAAAGTAGGAATGTCCAGGAAGATTATAACATTCTTTCAAGTCCTAGAGAGGACCTTAGGCCCTGACTATTAAAATGTCACCCAGAACAAATACACCTTGGTGATCAGACCATGGCTTAAAGACAAACGGCTTTTTCTCCAGATTGTATACTATGATTATTCAAATCGGAGATTCTTTGTAAATTTACTAGAACATCCCATAAATTTACAGACATCATACCAGATTTTAAGAGAGAATCACCTACAATTTGATTATCAAACTATAGGGCTTTTAGATAATCCTTCAAATATCATATCTTGTAGTCGATGTGGAAATACCATAGATGCTTCAATGTTATGCCAAGCAATCTCGAGTTTATGTCCAACCAAGACTTAAAGGCATATAGCCAACATGCCCAGAAATATATAGTTGAATGTTAGGAAATGCCAAACCTCCTTTGGCAGGACTTCTCTGTAATGTTTTAAGTTTAATTCTTGGATGTTTGTTGTTCCAAATAAATTTAATTATCATGGGGTTTATTTCTTTGAAAAAGCACATTGATCGTTGGTCAGGTTAGGCATCTATAATATTCTCAAAAACATAATTTCTTTATGACTGAAGACAAAAGACATGAACATCTTGGATGACAGGTGAGTAAATAATTTGTAAATTGTTGTTCTGGAGGTGGAGTTCTCCTTTCACAGCTGTTATTGAGGGACATAGCGTCACTTATGTTTCAGCTTAGACCAGCAATTTAATGGGCGTTCTCCATTAAAATAGTAAGTTTGTTTAGTACGGGTGGATCAGAAATTCCACCCTTTTAGTAAAATTACCTTGTGGTCAGATCTTAAATTTCAAAATCCCTATACTCTTCTGTTCTGTACAAGTTTTAAAAAAAGTTTTAGTAAAAGACTAGTTTAATTCTTTTATTTTTAGATTTATTATCATAAGAGGCAAAGAAATACAGTTTCCTCTCAGAAAACATTTAGTTTTCAGGTCAATAGATCAAAATGGACAACTGTCTGGGCAAAAAACTCCAAAGGGGCAGCAACAATAATCCCCAGGGTAAAGAGAACAACAAAGCAGATATCATTAATGTACTCTAATGATATTTAAGGGTGTAAGACATTATTTAGATAAAAGGAGTCTGATTCAATGAGGAATATCAAAGCCAAGTCCCTGACTGTGGCAAAAGAGGAGTTAAGGGATGGAGAAGGGTGTTTTGCTCCTGAGCAAGCGACAAAACTGCCTAATAATACTGAATCAGAGCTCATACAAGAATGCCATGATAGGTGTTGTATTCCTATAGGTAGATGCTTGATCAGCTAAGAGTCAGTTGATGTGAGCTTGACTCACGTGACCTGCCAGAACTAATGCTAAATGCTTAATTTCTGTCAGGACCACTGTCGTCAAAATGATATACAGTTAGCATACAGTTTGGTTTGGCGGCACGGTTCTGTTCTGGGCAAAAAACTCCCTGCCCATCCATGCAGCATGTCATGAATGAGCAGGGAGAGCAGCATGTAACCCCCGCCTCCCCAATACAAACGACAGGCCCAAACCCCCCAAACACAACTAATGGCATATCTGAAAGAAGCATGTCCTTCTGGAATAACACTGGGACTGGGACGGCAGCCCCTTAGCGAGAAGTATAGTAGCGAAGGGGTGCTCTACTTATAAGCAGCTAAGAAGAGCAGCAAGCCCCTTTAATGTGGTACCTGCCTGGGGCATTTAACATTCTAACCTGTATAAGCTAGAGTTAAAGTGTTTTTTATTGTATGTCATCTTTTATGCCTTTATTCTTAACATCTATTAAGTGTATTATTAATATACGAAAGAAAGCAATAAATGATGGCCAAATTAAACGATACTTGTAGATTTACACTAAATCACCAGTAGGTGGCAGCAAGTCACTGTCTGAATGAGCGAGGCGTCACCTCTTTCATTCATTCATTCATTCATTCAGCAAGGAAGCGGCTTTAGTTATGAATGGGTTATTCGTTGGAACTATAGTTTGTTGTAAAATAACAAAAAAATATTTACAATATTGTGTTTAAAATGTAGGCTACATTTAAAATGTTCACTTAATTTTACCTTTTGTTTAACTGTTATAAATAGTCAACATTTGCAACTTTTGGATATTCAGAGAAAATTGCGTTTTAAACATGAAAAAACAATAACTTGCACAGGGCATGTTTCCGAATCAAAGATCTCTATTTACAGTCTGTGTCAATATTTGTTCTTTATGCTATTGAGTGCTACAAATCTACTTTAAAATACAATGAACAGCAGTGTGATTTGCTAAAGCAGCATACTTTGTGGGCATCCTATCATACGCACGCTGCTGTTGCTGTACAGTCAGTTTTGATGTGAAAGATGAGGAAATTTGATGTCATTTGACCGTTTACGACACTCCAATTTCCTATTTTATACTAAAAGCGGTATTTTGCTTATCAGACAGACATACCGTTTTATTGTTGCTTTAAATTGGGGTAGAGTTAAACAAATAGCAAAGCTCATTTTGTCTGTGTACCAGCATGTACGTACAAGCAGGTTTAGCAACAAAGATGATACAGAACACTAGATAAGGCTTAACAAGCAAGAAAAATCCCAATATCATGATAGCGTTAAAGCAAGACCTTCTGAAATAGCATAGACTAGGGCAACATGCCCTTTACAGAAGAGGAAAAGCAGCGAAGGGTGCTCTTCTTTATTAAGAAGCTGAGAAGAGCAGCATGCCCCTTTAATGCAGTACAGCATATGGTGTATGTTTTTTTTTTTTTTTTTAGTAGCAAAATCTAAATACAGCGCGTTAGGTATCATATCAAGCATGCTACGATACACTAGATAGTTTTAATCCCCCTTTGTTTGGTATAAGTAGCCCTCATGTTGCCATTGTCTCTTGTCATGTATTGATGTTGTAACCTGCTGTTGGTGAGTGTGTTTTTGTTCATGCTACGCCTGTTCTTAGTCAAGTTTGTTCATGCCATGCCAAGTCAAGTCTGCTAATGTCAAGTTTGTTCAAGTCAAGTCTGTGTTGAATCTGTTCATGCCAAGTCAAGTCCGCTAATCTCAAGTTGTTCAACTCTTCATTTGTTTGTATTTTGGATTTCACGTTTGGATTTTAATAAAGTGCACTTGGGTTCATCCACATCTCGCCTTCAGTTGACTATTTGTTCTCTCAGATATTTCCATAAAACATTCATGTGCCATAAAATAATTAAGGTTGGTAAGACTATTTATGTTTTTAAAGTCTTTATGAAGTTTTTTTTTAAGTCTGTATTTATTTGATCTAAAATACAGTAAAAGCAGCAATATTGTGAAATATTATTACTAGCTAAAATGACTGTTTAATATATTTTAAAATGTAATTAATTCCTATGAGGGCAAAGCAGAATTTTCAACCCCCATCACTAATCTTTAGTGTCACAAGATCCTTCAGAAATCATTTTAATATGGTGATTTAATAGTAATTTATTATTGCCAATGCAAAAAAATAGTTGTGCTGCTTAATATTTTCTGGAAACACAACTTCTTTCAGCATTATTTGATAAAAATAAAGTAACGTGCTGCAAATACTCACAACACAAACAAATCCAAATGCGCTGCAAATACGCACAGACCACATCGGAAATGTCTAAGCAAACTGCAACAACTTAAGTGACGAACCTGGACATGCTTATCCTCTGAAAGGTGCGATTTCTGTTTATTTTATTTCGGTTTAATTTTTTATTTCCTTAGCTCCTTTTATTATTATTATTTTTTTAATATTATTAGCCTAAACAAACTGACAAAATACACAATTATTGTAACTAGAACGTTATGTAAGCTGGCTACTCCCCTTACAAAAATTAACCATGGTTTCACTATTAAAATAAACAAATAGCCTATATATATATATCCTATAGCCTATATATATATATATATATATATTTATATGCCCCTATGGTACGGTGTTGCCATATTTCCTTGTTATTCTGAAAAAAATACAATATATTGCAATACGTTAATTAAATGCCGGCCTTAAGGTAGTCAGTGATGTGCTGTTTTTAAGCCACATGACATTTGAATGTTCCTCCAAACACTTTTTTTCCACTGTCACCCCAACATGGAGGACACCTGTTGAAGTGCTCCAGAAATTGCTCTGTAAACCTAATTTCTAAATGTCTCTTCTCAAGAGAGATTTTTTTTGCATCAACTTTGGTTAGTAAGTTACATATTTTTATTCAGAAATCAATATTATCTAACATAGTTTTTCTGTAAAATGAGAAAATATCAATGTTGCCATATGGCAACACTGTACCACTATGGAAAAATAGGTATGTCGTAATAATGAGTGTGTTTGTGCATGTGTTTATGTGTCTGTATTTGTGCGTGGCAGATTTTGATGGAAATTAAGACTGTAAGACTATACATCAATTTCTAAAAGAAATGTGCATTTGAATTGAAAAGTAAATCATAATTTAATAGAAAAAGTAATTTTGGGCCATTTTCCATTGTGGAAAATATATATATGTGAAGAGTTTGGTTCCAAAACGCTACAAATTCATTTTGATTAATTAATGTGTTTTCTTTACCAAGAAAGTGGCGAGATGAAAATCCCTATTTTCTGTTTCAGACTTTCACATAGCATCTTTAGTTTATAATAACATTAAAACTTTAAATCCAGATTTAGATTTTCAGAGATTTATTATAATCTTTTTTTTTTCCCTCTCCAAAATGCAATAAATCCATCAGGGCTCTACGCTTACTTGTCTTTTTAGGAGCACTTGTGCTTCTAACTTAAAAAATGTAGGAGCACAGTCACAATTTTAGAAGCATCTTCTAATCAATAATCAAAAATTTTGATAAAAAAAATTAGCCTTCCCATTACGAGGAGATATTTGACTCCTTAAAGTGAATTAGAGGGAGATTTTGTTTTTACCTTTGTAATGGCATTTTTTAACTTTATTAAAAGTATGTCATCTTTTATGTCAATTTTTTTTTAGATATTTTATAAGCTTTTCAAAATGTCTATTTAAAACAACAGAATAAGAATAAGTTACCAATCAAATGAAATCAGTATTAACAAAATTAATTTGTACTACAGAGGTGGCACAGAAGAACACAAAAGTGGCTTGTAGGTGTATTTTCATATGTTTAATGAGTCTCAGAGGTGGTATGCGTGCAGTCAAATTCATAAATTCATGTTGAGATTAATGTTTTAAGTATAAAATTTTGAATATAGAAATATTAAAAGATTTAAATAACTGAAAAGAAGATACTTTAAAAATTAAACTAAAACCGCCAGTAGGTGGCAGTTTTAATTACTTAATCATATCATTCATTTGATATGTTCAAACGGCTGATTCAGTCAGGAATAAAGCAAGTGACTGTCTTTATGAAAGGGTAACTGATTCATTGAGTCACTAGATCCGTTTAAAAACGTGCATTCATTTATAAAGGAAACACCGCTGTGCTTGAACGGAGATGCGCAGCAGCTCAGTTATGACTTTGTTTCGACAAAATAGAGCAAAATCAGGCAATAGTGTTACAGTCAGACAATGTAAGTCACTTAATATTAACTTCTTGTTTAACTGTTGTATTAAGTCAGTATCTCATTTACAAACTTGCTTAAAAATAATTAGAAGCTGTCACTCATCTTAGTTCATCGCGATCTCACAAAGTTCCATTATAATCAATGAAGCTCTCTGCAGAAAAGTGAGACTGGTGTTTGTCGCGGTTTGGAAGGAAAGGGAGAAAATATGACAGAATAACACGGCGGATATCGTAAATTTAAAAACTGCCTTTTCAATACCGACCAGATACAATACTGATTTTGGCAGGAACTCAATTTTGTAAGAAATGGCATTTATCGCATTTTGGAACCAAACTCTTCACACATATATATATTATTATATAAAATAAATACAAATAAAAAATGGTTACTATAGTTAAGCCATGGTAAACTAACTATTAACTATGGTATGTACACAAATGGTAATCAATATGCAGAAAAAACAAAAACAACATGGTTACTACAGTTTAACTATAATAAACCATGGTTAATTTTCATAAGCACTGTTGAGGTTGCATTGCTTGCAGTGCGTTTTTGTGTTTCGTTGTGTTGTCACTATTTGCAGCACGTTTCTGTTTTTGCATCGCGTTTCCTTATTTGTTTGTGTTGTGAGTATTTGCAGCGCATTTCTGTTGTTGCAGCGTGTTTCTGTATTTGGTTGTGTTGCAAGAATTTGCAGCACATGTGATGTCAAACTGATGAAGATGTTTTCTTAATTTGCTGGTGCTTTTTCTATTTGCATGTATTTCCTTAAGTTGCAGCTCTCTTAGCCACTGTACTTGAGGGACTACCTTTCAAGAATAATTATTTTAAACCTCTTTAAAGCTGCTTGGACAAGAGAGGTGAGTACAGGGCTAAATGAACAGATGAGTAGATACACTTACCAGAGCAGCTACAGGAGTGGGCAGTCTATTTATCTTCTTCACAAGACCTGGTCTGATTGAGTTCAGGAGTCTAAAAGAGAGACAGACATCAGACATTCTGCATCAGAACCAAGCCCCACAAGAGGAGTAAGGATTTCTTTACGGAATGTGAGGTTGATAGCACACTGCACAAAGTCATAATGGAACACTTAAAGTTGAGGCCAGCACCAAGCTGACAGTAGGCTATCTGCCAACGTCAGGCCATTGCTGACCATTTGTCTGCCCAAGTTTGCTTTTTGTTGTCCACCATTGCCACTGGCAGCTTTTCGAACGTATGAGCATGTTGAATCACTGGCAGAGCCCATAGTTGAAAGAGGTCACTGATTGGCTGTTCAACTAAATAAACGGTGCATGAGAAGAAAAACAGAGGGGATGAAAGTCAAGAGGGCACACACAGAAGGCTTTCATGAATAAATTTGTCAGTGGTGAGCGAGACTGTTGTGAAAATGCTTTGTTCACAGTATATCCACAGTTAGAGTAGTTGGCTGAAGACAGTGACCCTAAATTCAGTGGTATAAATCCCCTAAAGGATACAGAACTACACAGATGCAACATGATTTGATAGACAACAAAATGTGTAATAAAACAAATGGCAAGTTTCAGGAAGAAGAGCAAAATAAAGGCCTGTCTATAGTAAAATATAAAGGAAGTTAGAGTGCGTTTCATGTCGAGTTATAATTTGTGAGAAGAGAAATGTTTGAGGATACACCTGGAATGTCTTACAGGGATCACACTTGAGGGCTTCCACAGGCCAGACGCACAGAAGTCACACTAAAGACACACATTAAAGCAATAGACCATGCATATGTAGCAAATGATCTCAAAAGGGAAATGTATATAAATAATTATAATTAATTCTGATTAATTACAATTATTTATATCAGCTGCCAGTAGTAACTGTAACAGAATTAATTTCCCATCAACTAATCTGTTCGTCCAGTGAACATTCAGTATAATTTCATATCAACTCTAAGAAATGACATTTTCTTGGCCACAGAAAATATCTTTCCTACAGTACTAAAGCATTAGAGCATGTAGCTTTAATTGGAATCAAAAAAGGGATATTATCCACAAGCAGTGATGGAATCTTGTGCACAAGACTTTTATTAACTAAGAACTAACACATAACTAATCTAAACATACAATCACTCTTAACTGGGGCAAAGGCAGATGAGACTGGATGAACGAAACCATTAGAGAAATAGGAAATGAGGCTATGAAAAGAGTCAGTTAACCACCTGAGTGAAACCATCAGTGCCATTTTACAACGGCGTCTACAGCTTATACTAAACCTCTGTTTTATTTAGTTAAATGTATGATACTTGCATTGCCTTGGTCGGTGACGAGTGTCCGGATGCAGTCTCGGATGAAAGTCTTGATCGTTTAAAGCAGTGTTGGTGTTGGAATTGCGATCACGTTCTTCACGGAGAGTGATGTAAATCAGAAAGATGTTCTGACTCGTGGTGATTGGGAGTTTCTTCCCAGGTAGAAAGTGAAGAAGAGCAAAGAGCTGAGAGAGAGATCTAGCTGGAATCTGGAGTTCTTTGGTGAATGAAAATTCAAAGTCAAAGCCTGGCGCAAAGTCCCGAAGAGTTTTAGCTCATCCTCCTCATCCTCTTAGGATCTAAAAGAACCACAGATTGACTGAGGCCTGCCAGGCGCAGCTGCGCCAGCTCTGGGACTTAGCAACCAGAAAACAGTAAGGTGATAAGAGACCAGTGAAGAGACTATAAAGTCCAAGGCGGTCACTGGTGTGAGACCTTTATCTCCTATCGGTGGACGCTATCAGGCAGGGTGTGCTGTGGTGATGTAGACAATAGCAAGGTGCAGGTCCTCGAGTTTGTGCAGCAGATGTCGAGGCAGTGTCACCTGTCATCCTGATGTGAGTTGGCCTGGGTCAGGTGGTTGTTTTAAGTGTTGTTAGCCAGTAGGCTATCCGTGGTATCTGTGGTTTGGCACAGCTGGTTCAATTCTCTTGTGAGAGGGCAGGTGGTTCCGGGGGCACAGAGAATGGTTATGGAGATTTTGTAGTGTAAAGAGAGTTTCAGACTGACCTAGTGATGATGGCAGGAGGGCAGAAGGTGGATGTTAGCTTTCTGTTCTGCTCGAACGTCATCAGAAGTCCGACGTTGGCGGTGTTGCTTTGCTTTGGTGGCAGTTTCCTCACAGACTTGGCTTGCCTGAGTTGTGTTGGTAGAGGTTTTGCTGTTGGGCATGTGGGCCCGTTGCTCTATCCAATGTTGTCTGGCTGCACCTGGAGTGTTGACTGGTTTTACAGGATGCTCCTCCCTTGGAGGAGTCTGATGCTGTGTTGTGTTGGGCAAATCAGAAGTTTGTCCTTCCCAATACTCCTCAGCTGGGTTTTGTTCAAGGAGCTCTTTTGCTAGAGTCAGTAGCTCCTGTAACTCAGGAGTGGGTGTGTCCAGCTGTCCTTATGCAGCCTCCATTTGGCACCTGTGTGTAGGGTGTGGAGAAGGATTATGTGGTGGACTGCTGTTGGACATACTGTGGTGTTCACAGGATGAGGATGCCCTTTTCCATGGCTTCTTCCAGTGGCTGGTCTGGAACCTGGGTCTGTTGCCATGGTGATGGCTCTGCCTTCTGTTGACACGTGTCTTTCTGTAGAAGGGCCTGGCATTGTGGTGATGCTGGGTGCCTTCTGGTGCCTGTTTTGGATTCTGGGTTGTGCAGTTCAGAATCAGTAGGGTCTTAGAAACACCTTTAGTGAAGGCCTTGTGCTTGCTAAAAGGCCTTCTGTGTCAGGTCATTCAGCTGTTGAATAGGGATTGAGTGGGGGCAGGCCAAAATTCCTAATTTTTTACTTACAATAGGATAGAGGTTTAGGAGGAAGAGGCTCTTGAAGCTCGTGCCCTCCTCCATCCCAAGTTCATTGCGAGCTCCGAAGTAAGCTTGTTGAAGTTTGTGGTAGTAAGCATGTGGAGTTTCCTACCGGCCCTGTTTGGTGGCCAGGGCAGCAATCAGTCCATGTTCAGACTCTGGGTCTGAAAATGCCTTAATGATGGCTTGTCTTAGCTGCTGGTAGTCTGACTGAATGTGTCCTGGCTGTCCAGCTGGAGGTAATCTCGAGCAGATGGAGTCTATCTTGGTGGTCACACATTTCCAAGCCTGCAGGTAAAAGTCAATGTCTATCAGGTAAGCGTGGACTTCATGGTCTCCTGCAAGTTTTGGTGTGAATGGAGGGGTGTTTCTAGCCATTCGATTGAGTTTTTTGAGTGTCACTATACAGTCATGTGAAAAAGTTCGGACACCCTATTGAATTTCATGGTTTTCTGTATCAGGACATAATAAAAAATTATCTGGTCCTAGGCAGGTCTAAAAATTTGGAAAATAAACATATCATGACATATCACACAGTGTCATTATTTATTTAAGAAAAATACAGCTAAGAGGGAAAGGCCATGTGTGACAAAGTTAGGACACCCTATGAGTCAACTGCCTGTAGCAGCAATAACTTGACATTCATTTTCTGTGTGACTTTATCAGTCTCTCACATCGTTCTGGAGGAATCTGGACCACTCTTCTTTTCAACGTTGCGCCAGTTTATTGAGATTTGTGGGCATTTGCGTATGCACAGCTCTCACCACAGCAGTCAGGATGAGCTCTGGACTTGGACTGGGCTATTGCAACACCTTAATTCTGCTCTTTTCAGCCATTCTGTTGTAGGTTTTCCGGTGTGCTTGGGATCATTGTCCTGTTGCAAGACCCAATTTTGGCCCAACATTAGATGTCGGACAAATGCCTTCACATTTGACTCTAGAATACTTTGATATACAGAGGAGTTCATGGCCAATTCAATGACTGTGAGGTGCCCAGGTCCTGTGGCTACAAAACAAGCCCAAAATGATCAGCCCTCCTCCAGCATGCTTGTCTTTTGGTATGAGGTGTTTGTGCTGATATGCTCTTTAGGTTTTCACCAAACTTGGCGCTGTGCATTATGGCCAAACATCTCCACTTTGGTCTCGTCTGTTCAAAGGACATTATTCTAGAAGACTTGTATTTTGTTCAGATGTAACTTTGCAGACCTAAACTGTGCTGCATTGTTTTTTTTATATAGAAGATGCTTTCTTCTGCCAAGCCTTCCAAACATGCCATTTTTGTCCCATATTTTTCTAATGATATTGTCACGAACTTTAACATTTAACATGTTAACCGAGGCCTGTAGAATCTGAGGTGTAGTTCTTGGGTTGTCTACCATTTCTCTGAGCTTTACACGGTCTGATCTTGGGGTGAATTTTCTGGGACGTCCACTCCTAAAAGGAGAGGTGTCTGTTTTAAATGTTTTCCACTTGTGAATAAACTTCAAATTGTTTGGAAATGGCCGTATTACTCTTCTCAGACTGGTGGCAACAACAATTGCTTCTCTAAGCTTCTCTAAGACCAAGATGGTGGCGCGTACACATCGCGAGGCTCAGTGTCTCTCCAGTTTCTGCAGTTTTGCAGTATTTTACTTGCTCATCTCGGGGCTGTTCATGCAGAACAGCAGTGCTTTTACATCGTACACCCGACAGGCGCTATTGGATATTGGTTTGTACATTGCCCGAGGCTGCGCACCCTACCCGGCCGGGCGGAAGTGCTCGAAGACGGCGTCGAGACCGTAAACAAAGACGGGGGAAGCGCGGAGGACTGAGAGCTAAGCTAAAGCTAACACCACACCGGCTCTCTTTACCCAGCATTTTCCTTGCCAATGTACGGTCGCTGGTGAACAAAATGGATGAGATTCGACTCCGCATCAACCACAGCAAGAGACTCTGGAACTGCAATGTCATGATTTTCACTGAAACATAGCTAAACAGCGATATATCGGACAATGCTATCGCTCTAGCTGAGCGCCACACATTCCGGGCAGACAGAACGGCGGATGACTCCGGTAAGACCAGAGGCAGAGGATTGTGCATTTATGTTAACAATGCTTGGTGCACAAACTCTGTTATTATTGGGAGACACTGCTCAGCTAACCTAGAGTTTCTCATGGTTAAGTGTAGACCGTTTTATCTGCCACGGGAGTTCACCTCCACCATTATAACTGCCACTTACATTCCTCCCGACGCTGATGCCAAGCTTGCTATGAACGAACTTCATGCGGCCATCAGCAAACAACAAACTGTTCACCCGGAGGCTGCATTTATTGTTGCGGGGGATTTTAATCACTCCAACTTAAAGACAGTACTCCCCAAATTTCACCAAAACATTTTCTGTCACACCAGAGGAAGCAAAACTTTAGACCATGTATACACAAACATGGCTGAAGCCTATACTGTGACCCCCCTCCCCCACTTGGGACAATCAGACCACATTTCTTTGTTCCTCACCCCCAATTATTCACCCCTCATCAACCGTGTGAAGCCATCAGTGAAGACCATCAAAGTGTGGCCAGCGGGGGTAGACTTCACACTCCAGGACAGGTTTCTACACATGGACTGGAGTATGTGTGCTACTCAGGCCACCTGTGGGTCTCACATGAACATAGACAGCTACACTTCCTCTGTTTTGGATTACATCAACACTACCATAGACAGTGTTACAACCCAGAAGCAGATCACCATATACCCAAATCAGAAGCCATGGATGAACAAGGAGGTGCGTATCCTGTTAAAGGCACGCAACACTGCCTTCAGATCAGGTGATGCACAGGCCTACAGCACTTCCAGGGCTAATCTGAAGAGGGGCATCAAAAAGGCTAAGCATTGCTACAAACTAAAGCTAGAGGAGCACTTTTCGAATTCTGACCCTCGACGCATGTGGCAGGGCATCCAGGCCATCAGCGACTACAAACCCAGTCACTCCACCCCCACAGCCACTAATGTCTTCTTTCTGAATGAGCTTAATGACTTTTATGCTCGCTTTGAGAGAGACAATAAAGAGACTGCCACCAAGATCGCCTCCTCAACCGACCACTCACCCTTCACTCTTACCTCCTCTGATGTCTACACCGCACTGAGCCGGATCAACGCGCGCAAGGCTGCTGGACCAGACGGTATCCCTGGGCGCGTACTGAGGGCATGTGCAGAGCAGCTCGCTGGGGTATTCACAGACATTTTTAACATGTCCCTTGCCCAAGCAGCTGTACCAGCATGCTTTAAATCTACCTCAATTGTGCCAGTGCCGAAACACTCTAGCCCAACATGCCTGAATGACTACCGCCCTGTAGCACTCACACCCATCATTATGAAGTACTTTGAGCGGTTGGTCCTGACACACCTACAGGACTCTCTCCAATCCTCACTGGACCCACTCCAGTTTGCCTACCGTGGCAATAGGAGTACTGAGGATGCAGTCTCCATAGCGCTGCACTCTGTACTCACACACCTGGACAGTACAAACACCTATGCACGAATGCTGTTTGTTGACTTTAGCTCAGCATTCAATACTGTCTTACCCTCTTGTTAATCACCAAACTCAGAGACCTGGACATTAACAGCTCACTTTGCAACTGGATTATGGACTTTCTGACCAACAGACCTCAGCATGTTAGGTCAAGCCACATCTGCTCCACTACCATCACGCTCAACACTGGTGTACCACAGGGCTGTGTGCTGAGCCCCTTCCTTTACTCCCTCTTCACCCACGACTGCAGGCCTGTGCATGGATCTAACATCATCATCAAGTTTGCAGATGACACTACGGTGATCGGTGATCAGCAACAACAATGAGACTGCCTACAGGGAGGAGATCAAGCACCTGGCCACTTGGTGCACGGACAATAATCTGCTCCTTAACACCACTAAGTCCAAGGAGCTCACTGTGGACTTCAGGAAGGGAAGAAGAGGCTCACATGAACCCATTCACATCAACGGGATGGCTGTTGAGCCTGTCTCATCCTTCAAGTTCCTGGGGACCCACATTTCGGAGGACCTATCCTGGACCACCAACACCTCTAGCCTGGTCAAGAAGGCTCACTAGTGCCTCTTCTTCTTGAGAACACTTAAGAAGAACCAGCTGTCCTTAGCCATCCTGGTGAACTTCTATCGCTGTACAATAGAAAGCATCCTAACCAACTGTGTCACAGTCTGGTACGGAAGCTGCTCTGTTGCTGAGCGTAAGGCACTGCAGCGGGTGGTGAAACTGCGCAGCGCATTATAGGGACTCCACTTCCAGCCATTGAGGACATCCAGAAGAAACACTGTATGCGTCGAGCACGCAGTATTCTAAAGGATGACTCTCATCCTGCCCACAAACTGTTCTCACTCCTGCCTTCCGGTAGGAGCTTCAGGTGTCCCAGGTCAAGAACCAGCAGACTGAGGAACAGCTTTTTTCCCAGAGCGGTCTCCTTATTGAACTCTGCCCCCCTCTGACACCTTTGCCCCCCCTCACACACCCCTATACCCTCTCCATTACCATTGCACTATTTAATATTTATTGCACTACATTGTACATATATATTTGAAAAGCAAATATCCATTGCACAATACATTTGTAAATTTCTGATTTCATATATATCTGTACATGTCTATTTGTAAATTCCTGTTTATAGAATATAGCTACCTGTACATTGTTCATATCTATCTGAAAATTCCTGATGACAGTTAATAGCAACTTATATATATTGTTCATCTATTTGTAAATCTGATTATAGTTACTAGCAATCTGTATATTATGCTCACAGTATATCAATCTGTAAATATTACCCATAGTTCTTCTTGCACATATCCCTTTTAAGTGCACTTATAACTTATACCTTTATCCTGCACTTACTGCTTATTGCACTCCTGGTTAGACCTAAACTGTATTTCGTTGCCTTGTACTTGTACATGTGTAATGACAATAAAGTTGAATCTAATCTAATCTAATCTAAAGATGATTGCTGATGTCTTACCTCCTTGGCATTGTGTTAACACACACCTGAAGACTCTAGACCAGGAAACTGCCAAAGCTTATGCTTTTATAGAGGCACTCAGACTTGCTGATGATCAGTTAATCAAAGGTATTTGATTAGCAGTGCTTGACTGTTATTTACTCTCTTAATTCCAGTGTTAACAGTAAGGGTGTCCTAACTTTGTCACACATGGCTTTTCCATTTTGTCTTTATTTTTGTTCAGTGAATAATGACACGGTGCAATTTGTCTTGTGTTGTTGTTCATCTGAGGTTTTATTTTCAAAATTTTAAGACCAGCTAAGGATCAGTTTTGTTTTAATAATGTCCTGATACGGAAAACCATGGAATTCAATAGGGTGTCCTAACTTTTTCACATGACTGTATGTGTCATTTCAGGGTTCATCTGAATTAATCCTTTTCCTTCTGCAGCTGCAAAAGTTTCCAGGAATTTGACTTGAGAAGTGTCAAGCAGAAATCTTTGGCTTCGTATCGGTGTACAGGGGTATGGGGGTTTGCACTGCTGGCTGTGTAACGTGCAGCAGGGTGTCTCTTACTTAAGTCCATGCACAGTCTGTAAGACTGTTTTAGATTTTTGTGTGTCCGGCAGCTGTTAGAGCCTCCCGAAGACTGGTGATTTCCTTCTGTTGCGCCATCTTGTCAGGTTCCTGGTGTCTGTTCTGTTCCATCTCTTGCTGAGTAGGTGTCAGTTTCATTTGGAACTCTATGATTTGCAGTTTGCAGGTTGTTCACAATGCTCTGCCCAGGTCTCCAGGTGGTCCTGGTGGGTGACAGAGCTGGATGTTTGAGGCACGCTCAACTTGTTTACTTGTTTGAGACAAGTAAATGAATTGATTTAATTACATTTCTGATTTCATTAAAATCAACTTCGCTGAATTGGTACATTTGAGCTAAACAAAGGTAAATAAATGAAATAAAATCAAAAAGAGGTAGAATAAAGTCAAAATAAAAATGACAGTTAAAACCAAAGTATGTGAGGAGGGGCCACCCTAACTGAGCCTAAACAGAAGGTGATAGCACAAACAGCAATTGAAACCAAGTGTGAGGGGGAGAGAGAGAGGAGCGGTTCAAACATTACACTTTACACTCACACAAATGTTAGTTGGATGCTGACAGCTAACAGTTGAGGTAAAGGGCTTAGCTTATGTGCCTGTAAGGCTGCTAAAGAGTTACACGTAAGTTTGTTTAGACGGAGGTCTGTGAAGTGTGTGCTGTTATCAGATTGAACCGGAAGAGGCTGCTCTCAACTTGCGGGGTCAGATGTTGCATGTTTACAACAACATACAAACTAGGGCTGGACGATTAATCGAAAAGAAATCGAAACCGAAAGCCAGAATCTCTAACCAACGTCTACATCTTATACTAAACATCTGTTTTGTTTAATTAAATGTACGATACTTGCATTGGTCAGTGACGAGTGTATGGATGCATTCTCAGATTAAAGTCTTGATGGTTTAAAGCAGTGGTGGTGTTGGAATCGCGGTCACGTTCTTTCGGGTCTGAAGAGTGATGAACATCAGGAAGATGTTCTGACTCGGTGGTGATTGGGAGTTTCTTCCCAGGTGGAAAATGAAAAGAGCGAACAGCTGAGAAAGAGACCTAGCTGAAATCTGGTGGTCTTTTATGAATTAAAAAACAAGGCTGAAGCCTGGCACAAAATGTAGGAGTCCCGAAGTGTTCTAGCTCATCCTCCTCATTCTCTTAGGATCTAAAAGAACTGCAGATTGACTGAGGCCTGCCAGGCACGGCAGCGTCGGCTCTGGGTCTTAGCAACTAGAAGACGGGAAGGTGATGAGAGACGAATGAAGAGACTAAAAAGCCCAAGGCAGGTTACTGGTGTGAGGCCTTTATGTCCTGTCGAGGTCACACCTCCGAGAGGTCAGAGAGCCAATGGTGACTTTCACTATTTTTGCATATGTAATTCGATTGGGTGTTGATCCAAAAACTTAAAGACTCTTAGAGCACTAATATGTTACATAGGTATCAACATGCAATATACACTCTCATTTAGATCAACAGAATACAAATTTATAAAGACCAAACATGATGTAGGTGAGGTTATATTAACTAGTGATAAATCATAACACATGCATAAAACAGTATGCAATATTAAAGACAATATACAAGAACAGTAATACACACAATGACCTGAAGATATGAGTGTTCGTTCACAGAAAGGTTTGTCTAAGAATTAATGAATGAAGTAATTTCCTATAGCAGTATGTGTCTCTTTTAGAGAGAATAACTTGGGGGAGATTCTCCCTACATACTTTATGTCGTAAAGGTCGTAAAGTCCGGCAGAGGTGTCTTGGTTGCCATAGTAACCAGGGGCCTAGTGGGCCATCGGAGACGTCTCGGCACCCAGTGTGGTGGATTGGGTGAGGCGGTCTGTGATTATTTGTTAATCTCATGAATAATTGGTTTGGTAAATCTAATGAACAGTGAGTAATTTTCTCTTTTTCTTTCGTTGTTTGATTAACATTTATGACCCAGTCGGCGGGTGCAGGTTTATGCTGCTTTTGCTTTAAGTTATGATGCATAGATCAAATATTTTGACACATCCATATTTTTCACAACTGTTCAGATTCAAGACAAAACCGACTGCATTTACATGAATAGTCTCAAAGACGGGCATTTTGACATAAATTTTTGTGTGTGTAGCAATAACTTAAGAGAACATACGCAAAAAAGAACTCGGCATTCACACACTGACTGAGAGACACATTCTGTGAGTGTGCTTTCTTTGTGTGAGTACAGAAACCCGTCTGGACAATACTTAAAAATGCATGCAAATACTGAATAGAACTTTATAATGCATAATGCATTATAAATTTCCCTTACATACACACACACAGAGCTGCAGTGGGCTGAACACAGCAACAAAACTTAAGCTGTCTTAACCTGCTGCTAATGCACTGAACATTTTACTGTAAATCCGTATTGTCATTACAATTTGTGCAGTTCTTCTTTTGGACAATTTCTGTCTACACTGTATTGTTTGCACTATCAATTCTACTGTATATATATTCCTTTGTATGTATTGTTATATTTAAATTATAGTGTAATGTTTACACTATAATGTGTGGGGGGGATTTTTTCAATGCTGTTGGTCTCTTAAAGCTACCAAACAAATTTTATTGTATTATTATAATGACAATAAAGTTTCTATTCTATTCTATAATAGTGTTGACCTGAACACAAAGCTCAGTCAGAATTAAACCTGTGTGTGTGTGTGTGTGTGTGTGTGTGTGTGTGTGTGTGTGTGTTGTGACTATACAGGGTCCACATGATGCCTCTATTGTTTTATAATACAACAGAGTTATCACAGAGCCAGATCAGAGGTGATGTGTAATAACCACAACAACCTTTCATAAAGCAATCATGACAAACAAATATACCCAAGTGCATATGAACTAGCCATGAGTGAAAGTAATCACCTAGTCAAGATTTGTTGACTAACATACTTTGGAGTAAATTTGCAGTCTACGTTCCATTCTTGGCATAGGTGAAGTAAATAGTCACCTAGGGTGCCACCAGCTGAGTGGGGCACCAATGAATGTCCCAACTCCCATATTTTGGCAAGATTTTACCACATTTAAGCATCTGAAAATTAGCATTATAAGATTCTACAGCAGCTGTAGCAAGACAACAGTGTAATTATACAATGCCAGTCAGTGCATTGCTGGTTCAGTTCAGTTAAGTAACTGTGTAAAGTTCATAAATAGTTACTGTTGAAAAAAGCAAGTACACAGAAACAAATCAATTCATTACTATTGTGCAGATTTGGAAACTTTATACTCAAAAAAGATATTCTAAACCACACTTTATTGATGTTACTATGAAATGAATTTTCAGCAGTCATTACTTCAGTCTTCAGTGTGACATTGTGACATGTTTTACCACTCTATTTATTGCAATGGTTTTATGTATAATAGAGTTTCAACTGATTTACATTTTTTCTGAAGTTGATTTTATTCCTCTTAACCTTTTTTTAGTGTGTATGTGTTTGATGTTCGACTTCGCCAGTCGGAGATCACTAAAAATAATGTTAAAGAGGTATGTGAACTTGCAAGTACGATGTCAGACACTGTAATTTGCTCTGGTCCCCTCCCTGCTTATCATGGTTACGAGATACATAGCAGAATGTCATCACTAAATGGCTAAATGTCTAAGTGGTGCCCGCAGAATAACATAGGTTTCATAGACAATTGGACAAGTCTTTGGGGCAGACCTGGCCTGTTGAAAAGAGATGGTCTTCATTTCTCCAGGGGTGGTGCCGCTCTTCTCTCTAGAAATGTGGCATATAGTCTTAGAGTTTGCACTTGACTAACTGGGGTCAAGGTCAGGAAGCAGACAGACTGGCTAAACCGACCGTCTGCTAGCTGCCTCACGTCACCGAAATCAGTTAATTCTCAGTACATACAGACCCTTTCACATAGATATCATGCTACAGAGACTGTGTCTGTTCCCCGAGCTTGAAAATACAAAAAACGTCCAAACCAAATTAAGAGTAACAATCTACTTGATGTTCAACAAATAAAAAATGTATATAATACAGAGAAACAAATTATTAAGCTTGGCTTATTGAATATCAGGTCCCTTTCTACAAAAGTGCTTTTTGAAAATTATATGTTCATTGATCATAACCTAGACATGCTCTGTTTGACAGAAACCTGGGTAAAACCAGATGATTACATTATCTTAATGCAGGGGCGAGGCTAGCATTGGCCACCCCTCTCACAATTGCTGCTTCTGATACAGATAATGTACTCACCCTGTTGTCATCCAGGATGTTCATGTCTTTCTTTCTTCAGTCGTAATGAAATTAAGTTTGAGGAAAACATTTCTGCATTTTTCTCCATATAATGGACTTCTATGGTGCCCAGAGTATGAAGTTCCAAAATGCAGTTTAAATGCGGCTTCAAACGATCCCAAATGCGGTTGTAAACGATCTCAGCCGAGGAAGAAGGGTCTTATCTAGTGAAACAATTGGTTAGGGTATGTCGAAAAACTCCCATTTCATGTTCTCCCTCAACTTCAAAATCGTCCTATATTGCTGTTTTACCATTTGAACATTTTAGCATGTTCACTTTGCAAAGACTGAGTCGGTACTTCTGCAGCAATGTAGGATGATTTTGAAATTATTTTTGAAGTTGAGGGAGAAAATATGATTGGAGTTTTTCGACATACCCTAACTGTCTTGAGCCAGAATACACAGAGCTCAGGGAGAGCAAGACAAGATGACCGTTTGAGATTAAAAAGTATTTAAATTGTATTTTTTAAATGAAAATAACAAGGGTCACTAGAAAAGACCCTTCTTCCTCAGCTGGGATCGTTTACAACCGCATTTGGGATCGTGTTCAAAATCGGGGCACCATATCAGTCCATCATATGGAGAAAAATCCCGAAATGTTTTCCTCAAAAAACATAATTTCTTTACGACTGAAGAAAAAAAGACATCTTGAATGACAAGGGAGTGAGTACATTTGTGACTTCTCCTGTAATGTTAAGGTGGGAGTAATTGGGGAAAAATAAAAGTGTGATTAATTAGTTATTTTTTTAATCGATTGACAGCACTAGTTTTCATGTATGATTGCTCCAAAAACACAATTATTTTATTTTATTTTATTTTTTACATAATTTACATTATTGCAGCACCTATCTTCCCAGTCTGTCTCAAGAGCTCTGTTTAGTTCCTGTTTTGGTGAAGCCCCTGCTTCTGAAATACGGAATGTGCTCTGATGTATGTTCCGGAAATGCGAGTTTCATCTGCTCAGCTGTAAACATTAATGATGGCGTCAATAAGGCCATTACATTTCAATATGAAAAGCTGTTGGCACCAATAGCCTCGTGGTCAGTGCGTTGACATATAGCGCAGCTGTGCTCATGGCGACCCGAGTTCGATCCCATCTCGAGGTCCGGGGAACCTATGAGTGAAGCTGTGACCACATCCTTCTGTTTTGCTGACGATCTTGTTGAGTCAGAATTGTAGATGTGCCCATTGTTTTGTCAGGATTTGAATCTTGAATCAGCGTTTGAAACTTGAATTATATGTTGCACTATCATGACTATCAGTGCATTAGGTTTCATTTGGTGACTGATGATCACAGTCCTCCTAGTCATTTCAGTAATTGATGGTGGGGATGGACAAAGCCACTTTAAGGCAAGACATATAGCGCAGCTGTGCTCATGGCGACCCAAGTTTTTCTCCTCCCAGCTCTTTCCTGTCATCTCTCTACTGTCCTATCACAATAAAAGGCATAAAAAGCCCCCCCTACCAAAGCAGCTCTTCTTCTTGGTCTTTCTGTATATAGCAGAGCTCAACCAAGCCTCACCTGTGGGCAGAATTATTCAAAAGAGTACCACTGTGACAATATCTAGTAGAAGCACACAGTGTTTAGAACGATCCATGTTTGCAGTTCTTGAAAATATTTTCTAATTAAAGAGAATTTCTCCTTTTAGAGTGGAATTTGAGCTCTGTAACCTTGCAGATCTTCTTAACAACCAAACAGCAACATTACACACTAACTAAAGTTGAAAAAGCAAAAAAGGATAATAGGACCTTTTTTAATAGGAGGCGTTAGAGCAGGGGATAGCCAACCCTGTTCCTGGAGGCTACGATCCTACAGGGTTCATCCCCAACCCTGCTCCAACACATCTGAACCAACTAATCAAGGTGTTCAGGATTACTTCAAAACAACATGCAGGTCTGCTGGTTTGAACTGGAATATGCAGAATGCTAGCCATCCAGGAGCAGGGTTGGCTACTCCTGCATTAGAGCAGTGCACATTTCTGTCTCCTTAATCAAACACACCTGATTCAGGTCAAAGCAAACATGTGCAATGTTGGGAGGGCTCTAGGAACGCGGTTGGGACCACCTCATTAAAGCATTGCAGTGTTGCAGTGTATACTCTTAAATGCCAAAATGTTAATTCATGCGTTTATGACTGTAACGTGACTCTTCAGAAGCGTGATAGATCCAAATGCGAGCTTTATTGAACAGATCGTAGTCAGACAGGCAAGGTCGATCTCCAAAAAACAGTGATATCCAGGGCAAGACAAAAGCGTAATCCAACAAACAGGCAGAAGGTCAAAATACCGGAGAGCAGTCCAAAGTAACAAATGAACAAGGCAATGAAACTAGACAAAAACTATGGCAATGAAAACAAAGCAAAACTATGACTATGAAACAAAACAATAACCATAGCAATAACAAAACAAGGCAATAAAACAGGGAAAACACTTGGTAGAGTCCGCACAGGCAAAACAATACTTCGCAAGGCCTGTTTGACATGGCCCTCCTTATATGGCTGCCAAACAGGAAGTAACCATAGAAGAAGCAGAGGGAGCGGTAACAGTCAGTCCATGGGTAAGGGCTCCCTCTGCTGGCGTGGCATTACAGAATCCCCCCCTCTAGGAGCGACTCCTGGCGCTCAAGCAACAACAGTCCAGGAGGGTGGGGGAACAGAGACAACACAGGGGGTGGGACGGAGGGCCAGGTCCGTGCAGAGGAGGTGGGCCTGGATCGTGGAGCAGTGGCAGACAGTGGAACCCTGGAGGACCTGGGCCGTGGAGCTGTGGCAGACAGTGGAACCTTGGAGGACCTGGGCCATGAAACACTGGAGCCTGGAGCCATGGCAGAGCAGGGAGCCATGGTGCCGCAGGCAGAGCAGGGAGCCATGGCGGGGGAGGCAGAGTAGGAGTCATGGCGAGGCAGACAGAGCAGGCAGAGCAGGGAGCCATGGCGGGGCAGGCAGAGCAGGGAGTCATGGTGGGGCAGGCAGAGCAGGGAGCCATGGCGGGGCAGGCAGACCGGACAGGAACAAAGATACCCACAGTGGAACAAATGACATCCACAGCAGAGCAGAGAGTACATGGATGATTTCCTTGGCTGTGACGGAACAGGCAGAGAATTCATGATAGGCCTCTTGGGCTGTGACATGGCAAGGAGACAGTTCAGAGGTGGCCTTCATGACCGTGACAAGATGGGCAGAGAGTTCATAGGAGGACGCCACCCCCTTAGGAGGTTCTGCAGCCGGAGCTGCCACCTCTGTGGGCATTGGCGCAGACTCATGGTCAGACGAGATCTCTGGAATAGACTCGTGGACAGATGAGACAGTGAGTTCATGAATGGACGCCGCCTCCTTGGGAGGTTCTACAGCGTACACTGACACCTCTGGAGGCACTGGTGCTAATTCGTTGACCGGAGAGGCCTCTGGCACAGACTTGTGGACAGACGAGGCCTCAGGAGGAGACTTGTGGTCAGACGAGGCCTCTGGAGCAGACTTGTGGTCAGACGAGGCCTCTGGAGCAGACTTGTGGTCAGACGAGGCCTCTGGAGCAGACTTGTGGTCAGATGAGGCCTCTGGAGCAGACTTGTGGTCAGACGAGGCCTCTGGAGCAGACTTGTGGTCAGACGAGGCCTCTGGAGCAGACTTGTGGTCAGATGAGGCCTCTGGAGCAGACTTGTGGTCAGATGAGGCCTCTGGAGCAGACTCATGGACAGACGAGGATTCAGGAGTGCCGTGTGTAGCCCACACGCTCAAGATGGTGACCGCCATTACAGGCAGCACAGTAGACAGTGAGATGCCTGCCAGGGTTGAGGGTGTGGAGGCTGTGAGGTTAGAGAGTGTCAAGACTGCGTGGCTTGGGAGCGTGGGCTCTGCGTGGCTTGGGAGCGTGGGCTCTGGGGGGTCAGCTGAGATGTGATGAGGCTCTGGGAGGTCAGCTGAGACGTGATGAGGCTCTAGAGGATCAGCTGAGACGTGATGAGATTCTGGTTGAACAGCTGCGACGTGATGAGGCTTTGGAAGGTCAGACGCGACCTGGCGAGGTTCTGGCATGATGGCCGTGGCTTGGCGAGGCTCTATGATAGCAGCCATGCCTTGAAGAGGCTCTGTTAGGAGCGCAGCTGTGTCTTGACTTGACTCAGGGAGGTCTGCCGTGACTTGACTTGACTCAGGGGGGTCTGCTGTAACTTGACTTAACTCAGGGAGGTCTGCCGTGACTTGACATCGACATCAGAGGATTAGCCATCTTGTGCACTGGCTCTGGGATGGCGGCCATCTTATGAACTGGCTCTGGGATGGCAGCCATCTTGTAAACTGGCTCTGGGATGCCATGACAGGTGCAGACTCTGGAAAAGCGGCCATGACAGGTGCAGACTCTGACGTGAGCAGACTCTGATGTGAGCAGGCCCTGGAGCGGCAGGCATGGCGTGAGCAGGCCCTGGAGCGGCAGGCATGGTGTGAGCAGGCCTGGAAGCGGCAGGCCCTGGAGTGGCAGGCATGGCGTGAGCAGGCCCTGGAGCGGCAGGCATGGCGTGATCAGGCTGTGGCTTGGCAGACATGACGAGTGCAGTCTGTGGCTTGGTAGACGTGACTTGAGCAGGCTTTGGCTTGGCGGACATGATGTGAACAGGCCTTGGCTTGGCAGACATGACGTGAGCAGGCTTTGGTTTGGTGGGTATAGCGTGAACAGGCTTTGGCTTGGCAGGCTTGGCATGAGAGGTCTCTGGCTTGCTTGACATGATGTGAGCAGGCTTGGCAGGCATGGCATGAGAAGGCTCTGGCATAATGGTAACAATACCGGACATGACATGTAGGCTCTTTGGTGTGGCAGATACTGGAGGATGGCAGGGTTTGTCATCAGCGATCACCAGGGTAAATGCAGAGCCACTCGTCAATGTAACGTACCAGAGACCAGTGTGGGTGATGACTTGGCATCCTACTTGAAATGTCCTTACACAAACCAAAGTAAAAAATGTCCTTGAGGAAACTTTCTTTGAAGTCCACCAAGTGACACAGTTCGCAAAAGTCCATAACATATTGCTCAATAGGCTGGTTACCTTGACGGAGTTGAACGAGGCGTGATGCTGGGCTTTATTGAACAGATCATAGTCAGACAGGCAAGGTCGATCTCCAACAAACAGTGATCTCCAGGAAAAGACAAAAGCGTAATCCAATAAACAGGCAGAAGGTCAAAATACCAGAGAGCAGTCCAAAGTAACAAATGAACAAGGCAATGAAACAGGGAAACCGCTTGGTAGAGTCCGCACAGGCAAAACAATACTTTGCAAGACCTGTTTGGCATGGCCCTCCTTATATGGCTGCCAAACAGGAAGTAACCATAGAAGAAGCAGAAAACAGGAAGTAACCATAGAAGAAGCAGATGAAGCGGTAACAGTCAGTCCATGGGTAAGGGCTCCGCTGGCGTGGCGTTACAATGACCTCAAGGCTAGATTATTGTAATGCTTTGTTGGGTGGTTGTTCTGCACGCTTAATAAACAAACTCCAGCTGGTCCAAAATGCAGCAGCTAGAGTTCTTACTAGAACCAGAAAGTATGACCATATTAGCCCGGTTCTGTCAACACTGCACTAGCTCCCTATTAAACATTGTATAGATTTTAAAATCTTGATAATTACTTATAAATCCCTGAATGGGTTCGCTCCTCAGTACCTGAGCGAGCTCTTATCACATTATGGTCCCTCACGTCTGCTGCGTTTTCAAAACTCTGGCAATTTGATAATACCTAGAATATCAAAATCAAGTGCGGGCAGCAGCTCATTTTCTTATTTAGCGCCCAAACTCTGGAACAATCTACCCAACACTGTTCGGGATGCAGAAACACTTTGTCAGTTTAAATCTAGATTAAAAACCCATCTCTTTAACCTGGCCTACACATAACACATTAACACATTTCTGTGCTGCATTAATTAGGTCAACCGGAACCGGGAACACTTCCCATAACACCCAATGTACTCAGTGCATCGTTGTGGCGGGAGGGGCAAAACGACAGACAGGCATGACGTCAGGCCTCTGAGAGGCTTTTATAACCAAAAGTGTCCAAAGGGGGAAATAAAAGTGTCCAAAATAAACGGGGAATCTGGTGTCCTCGTCGTGCTGGGGGTTCCTCAAGGAGGGGCAGTGTTCGGGAGGGAAGGGTCCAGGTAAGGACCCCTTCAGTGAATCTATATGTCATAAAGTGACGTATAGTCACGTATACAGAACTCCAGTCGTTTAGTCCTCTTAAACCTGCCCTGCAAGTGTAACGGAGACCAGCAAGTAAAAATTGGTTAGGTAAAACGCATACTCCTGATGTCAAGAGGTGCATTAGCGACTGACACTAGAGGATGCATTCTTTACTCTACTTGTCAGAATACCTGCCTCCCATGCCAGAAGTGCTTGTTCACTTGAACCAGGGCAAAAAGAACCAGAGGGGTAACACTGGTACCCTGACCTGGATAGGAGTGAGGTTCTCTTTCAGTCAACTCACTCAACATCACACTATGGGGAAACACCTCTTGCATGTCCTATACAAATCACACCCATCAGGCCAGCTCTCTCGTGAAGCCCCACCCCTTCAAGTTCAAGTTTCAAGTTTAATTTATTTGTATAGCACCATTTACAACAGCAGCAGCTGATTAATGTGCTTTACAGCATCAAATAAAATAATTAGTAAATCAAACATGACAAAATACATAAATACAATTAATATGATCATAGCTAAAAACCAAATTATATCAACATTTAAAAACAACAACAAAATATAAGAAATAGAACCAGGACCTTTTGTACCTTTGGGCCTGTGCAGGTTTTGTGTAGGCAGCCATGTAATGCAACTAGGAGACTACTAACAACATTGACTGGCCACTCAATTGAACTGGGATGCCTCAAACCAAAAGAGACCTTTCCAGAACCTGTTGTTTCATATAGGCCAGGGATCCTCAAATCTGGCTTGCGAGATCCACTTTCCCCCAGAGTTTAGTTCTAACCTTAATCAAACACACCTGAGCATGCTAATCAATGTCTTCGGGATCATTAGAAAAATCACAGGTGGGTGAGTTTGATCGAAGTTGGAGCTAAACTCTGCAGGAAAGTGGATCTCATGAGCCATATTTGAGGTGTAACAGACATCAGCCTGTAAATAAGAATTTTGTGGGCAGTTTTCTTCCTTCCCACTAGGGGTACTAGGGTGTTTTAGGTTTCCTTAAGTAAAGCCAGATAGGTAGAGGGAGTTAGCAATAACAAGCAGCAGTAGCCAGCATGGCTCACCTGATGAACACATTGTTCTGTGTCCTGGTTGGGAAACGTGTCATTTTAACATGTCATGTTGTTTAAAAGTGTTCATTGCTGATGTTTTTTGCAAAGATGTTACATGTATGTATGGCTATGTGCGACAGTGTATTTGTATGCATTTTAGAAGGACTCTGTCCACATTAACCATATCATGGTCCAGTTTGAATATGGATTCAAAGATCTTTTCGACGTTAACTATTTTTGACTGTTCCTGTTAGGAAGAGTCTGGTGTTTGAGAGTTTTGGCATGTTTTCATTACAAGAGGTTGGATTATTAATTTGCTATCAACCAACTTCAGCTACTGACAGTGTTTGGACATTTCACACACATCAACTTTCACATGACAAGCATTGCTTTGTCTGCTTGCTTTCATTCATTCATTCATTCATTCATTCATTTATTTATTTATTTATTTATTTATTTTTGTAGTTTTGTGTATTTACATTTTTGGCTATATGTAGCTGTATTAACCTGAATTGAATGTGCTCTATTTAGCATTTAATAAACTGATTTGAAATCCCTTTGACTACTGTACATTTTTGACAATGCAGTCATTAGTTATGTGGTGACTGCATCAGTTTCAGATGTATAATATCTGTTTTTCCCAAAGACTTAAGTTATAGCAGCTGGAATTAATTTAAGGTGAAACAGATATATTGTTGTAGATTAATAGTGCGGGCCCTGTGTGGGCCTAGTGAGGGCTTCCTGGGGGCTAAGTGAGGGCTGCCCATGCAGGGCCAGCGCTAAGGGGCCAACGTTTTGCCAAAGAGCAAATTCTCAGGGGCCCTGCACTGGTAGCCCACTGGGGGCCCTTAGGCTAGTTTGCAGGGATCCTACATCTCTTCACTTGCCCCATTCAAGCTACAACCCCTTTTTTGGAATGACAACAGTGCTGGACGGCGACAGCCTATGACGTCACTTCCAGCGCGACTCGTCACTGCCGGTGCGTCACTACCGGTGCGACCACAGTCGAACACAACATTCGCTTCTTCATCTGAAGCTTACATCCGAAGCATGGCGACGAGACTAGAGAACGCAGTGTCTCGTTCCCTTCTCAGGGAACCAGGGTTACATACGTGACCTGAGACGTTCCCTTTTGAGGAACTCGAACTGCATCCTCTAGGGGTCGCTATGGGGAACGGTTATACTTACGCTGCCATGCTGAGGGGGGTGCATGCCATCATAGAGGCAAGCACTAAGTACCAACTCCCTCAAGCTTAAGGGAGTTGCCCCTGAGACGTAGTGACGGCCATCAGTGACATCACCCCTTCGGCCAAAAGCCTGAGCTGCATACCCAAAGACTTACCTGAAAGGGGTCAGAATTGCTGGACCCAGGGTAGAGCTCAAAGATTGGAATTAGATGTATTCCTTTAAGGGGATATGGCTGAATGGCTAGGGTTTCACCTAGGTTTGGCCTGTCACACAGGGGGCTACCGTGGGCTCTGCATAGGTTTCCTCAGGAACCGTCCTACAGAACATAGGTAGCAACACTCTGCTCAAGGATGCGTAAGTAGAGTGGGATCCAAGGTGTCCGGGAACAACCAACTCAGAGAATGGGCGCGAGTTTGAGCGTGAACCCATATCATAGAGGGTGCGCAGGATCTAGCGTGTGTATTACCGTTACTTTAGCCTGGCAGATGCTCACAAGGAGTGGGACCCAAGGTGGCTGGGGTTTTAACCAACTCAAGAAGGGTACGGGCATAAGCGCGTGAATCCCTACCATAAAGGATTTTAGAATGGATGCAAAATGTAGGTGCATTCCATACCACTATGTGGATTTTAGAAAAGTGGCTGTGCAAACAATTGGACGCTACCACCATGAACATCCCGGCAGCAACGCCAGCCCTGCGACCGGCCGCAAACTCCCACCATGCTCAGCCAGATGGAGCGGCAGCCACCACACAGAGCCGCAGGCCACCGACAAGCTGCGCAACACTGCACAGCCCACCAGCGAACCACAGCACATGCAACCCCATCCAACAGCAGGCAACGGAGACCCATGACCAACCACGGAACTGGCAATTGCATCCGATCACACAGCCCCAGCCAGCACATAGCTATCCTCAGACAGCTATGCTTCCAGAAAGGGACAAGTTAACACACAGCTAGCCTCAGATAGCTGCACTTAATCACATAATTATGGCTGAACTATAACCACCCTCAGATGGCTATACTAGGGAGGTCACCTTTTATTTTCTGGCCATACACCTGAGTTTACCTGAGCAGAAAATTAACACCGCAAGGCCCAGCATATGTTCAACTCCTTTGGGAGCTGGACATGCTCCGCCCACGCGCCAGATTCCCCTGGGAATCAGGCGGAACGGAGCCGCCGCCGCCGCGAATGCGGTGTTAATGCCGCGAGAGGCGAACATACTCATGCAAATTCGGGTATACAGTGAAGACTCACCTCCCTTATTTGCAAATGCATCGTGATGAGCACCTCCAGTTCCCTCGAGAGCTGGACACGCAGAAAGCGCTTGCTCTTTACCACGCATCGTCATACGTTAGTCGTCCTTAAAACCTCTGGTGAGGAAACATGCACTCAATTCGAGCTTAGTTACAGACAAAAGGTCAGTGAAGATGAAGAAGAAGAATGTTGTGTTCTACTGGTGTCCTTTTGTACTGTGGTTGCACCGGTAGTGATGCACCAGCAGCGACGAGTCGCGCTGGAAGTGACGTCATAGGCTGTCGCCGGCCAACACTGTTGTCATTGTTGTGTATAAGCTTCCCCATAGCAACCCCTAGAGGACGCAGTTTGAGTTCCTCAAAAGAGAATCATATTGTTTATTTCTTTATTTTTTAATCATATAACAATAATATGTAAAAGTAATATGAGTGTTTACACTAAGTGCATGTTTAGACCATGTTTATTAGTAATACTCTATTCTCGAATAGATGTTTAACATGCTAAACAATAAAACAATAAAACGGCCCAAAACTTTGATGAGTGCCTTGGACACAGGACCTCTGGTAATTTTAAATAAATGTGCTTTTACTGAATAGACCCGAGAAGACCCAAATTCTTTTACACCAACTTTTTATTATTTGTTTTGGGCATATTTTGGGTATTCGTGCAATATTTTATTATTTTAAACAAACACATATTAAATAATTTCTTCCTCTTTGTTCTTCCGTGTTTCCATGTATACTGTGGATTACTAAACCCTCAAAAATTCAGTATACAACAGAAATAAATTAATTTGTTTTTCTTCTAACAAAACAACTTGTGAAAATCCACCAAAAGCATATTTTCCTTTTTTTTTTTTCACATACACAATCTACAGGATTTCTTGCAAATGGGTTAAAAACGTAGCTAATGTAAATGTTACAAATCAGAGAATTAATTTACAAATCTACAAAATAAGGTAAGAGATTGGGTATACTTGTAAATCTATACCTGACAATTTTTTTTCTACAAGTCTGTGCAGACATTGCTGGTTTTACAGTTTGTCCAGTCAGGTCGAAAAACAGCTGTGGAGTTGGACTTTTCTTTCTAAAAAAATGAATTCATGCATGTCGGATTCAGATAAAAAATGATTAGGTTGATTTGGGTCAGGTAAAGACCCAGGAAGACCTCTACTTAACAGGCCCAGTCGTGACTTTTTTGTACAGAAAAAAAAGCTTGGAAGAGTTACTCACTCGCATAGTAAGAAGCCGTTGTCGAGTCCATTTCTAAAGTCCCTCTCAGCAAAACTCCTCCCGGTCACTGCCTGCAACACATACACAAATGTTTAGCATACATCAGTGTGACTACAACACTTGATTTCAGTAAATCTCTGAGTGATCTCTGTGCATACAATAAAGAAAATTCAAGATGAAAATCAGCACAACAGGAAATGATCTTCTATGACAGCACAAATCAAAGATTATTCCACTGGTTATTTCAGACAACTACTTAAGAGAAAGAGATAAATAAATAGTTTCCTTCTCTCTCTTTCTCTGACAACACAAAGCTAACAACCTTGGTGTAAGCAGCCATCATACTGGCTAAGTCTCTTTCTCAGGCGAGTATCCGTGCTAATTATTCCTGACATTTGGGATTTACCTGCTGTGTTGCATGTGTTTTCCTCTCTCAAGGGCAAGAGGCATAAGCATGTTACATAGTCACAGTTTGTAGTGCTGTAATTAGAAAAATAGCTGATAGCTGTAAAATAGCTGAGATCAACTAAATAACTTTTATAGACAAATACACCACAAACAAAGCCAAAATGACAATATACTAAAAGCTGCAAACCATTGGGTGGTTGTACCCAACTTTAAGTTAGTCAACTCTAATTTCAAAGTGACAATCTTTCAGGAACTGTGAATAAAACAAGACATAAACAACATATGCAAAAGCATTACAGCATTATCTCAAGTTATTTTACCTCACAAAACTGTACTGATGTTTTTTTGGTAGGAATTATTACTTTAGTTACATTTTCCAAATTAAAATAACTTTTTTAATGACTTAAAATAATTCAAAATAAATACTCAGGTAAGTCTGTGAGAAGATTAGTGCACTGTTGTATTAGGTCAATGCACACTCAATCATTATTATTCCAAAATTTTATTTCCGAAATAGAGACCAGGTGATGCTAATGCTTTATTTAACAGTGAATTTGGCATGAATGTGACGTAGCGGCCCACTGTATTTTTCATATACAATTCACTTTCATGTTCTGTCTAATAATTTATTAGAGAACTGCTGCTACTGTGCATCTGTGTTCACAGCGCTGTCACAATAAAAGTCCGCTTCCAACATTTATTGGCACATACAGATAACTAAATCTAATCAACTGATATATCTGCCTTTGCAATACATCATCCAAGTCAAATCAAGTCACCTTTATATAGCGCTTTATGCAATGCAGATTGTTTTAAAGCAGCTTTACAGTGGTAAACAAGAAAATAGTGATTCAGAGATGCAAAAAAATTGATATTCTGCTGTAAAGCAGCTCCAAAAAGACAATAGCAAACAATCATTATTCAGAAAGACTTTATTTCACCTATAAAGGAGCTCTGTGATGACAGTGATATCATCATTCAGCTAAGTTCAGTTCTCATCCAACAGTGTCTGCGCAGTCAAGTCAATAATATTGCCAAATATTAAGTGTCCCCAACTAAGCCAGCCAAAAGGCGACAAGGGTAAGGAACTGAAACTCAATGGAGAAAAAAAAAAACCTTGGGAGAAACCAGGCTCAGTCACAGGGACAGATCTTCAGACAAACCAACATGGTGTGGTTTAATTCCAGACAGCATCAAAAGTCAGAGTTGTGAACGACCACTAGAAATAATCCGCTCATCATTCCATATGCAAGCAGGCAAAAATGGCTTGGATGTGATAGGCCATTATATATTGGCTTTCACAATTAAATTGACAGTATTTGCCATTTTAAAATGATCTGGCAATAACCATGCCTGACAATGTGATTTCAGATTTTTAAAATTTTCGATTAGTTTCGGTTAGTTTATAAACAGAGATGCACTGTTACAACATTTTTCAGCTGATACTGATAGCCGATTATTCAGAATGATATCTGCACATACCAGTGTCGATACTTATGGTTCGAGTTTCCTAAGGAAAATAAATCTAATGTTGTAAACTATACAGGGAGCCCTCTCATTTGGTACAATAAACATCAAAATTAACAACAACACTATTATATTAGATGCTATTTCATTTTGATTGACCTAGAATACTACAGTTAAAGAGCAGGTCATATGGTTTTTTTTTTTTTTTGGTTTGTTTGCTTTTTTTTTTTTGCAGTTCGTAACACAGCTATCCTTAAATATAAACAATCTGCAAAGTTGTTGATTAATGAGGTCATCGTATGCCCATTTTCCACAAGTTGATATGATTCTTTAGGGTCTTAATGAAAAGTCTATAACATTGGTTAAAATTTTTCTGTGGTAGTGTAAAACAACACCCTTTTTACCTTGTCAAAATCAGCTCATTAACCCATTTTGTTGCATGTTGCTTTAAATTAGAGCGGGGCGATATGGTCAAAATAAAATAAAATATCTTACCTATCGTACCTTAAAAAAATATCTTAATAGAAAAAATAAATTCTTAGTTCTGCACGTTTTAATAAGTAATATTGTTTCAAATCAAGAAATATGTTTGTGTTGCCTGACAATATTAATAATATAACATTCTTTGTCTCTTAGAAATACACATTTAATAGTAGATTGAGTCAGGATGCAGATGTAGATTTATGTTCATTATCAAAATCAGTAATATCTGTAAAAATTGTAGCAACCTCATTTTTATATGGTGAAATTTAATTACATTTACATTTAGACATGTAGCAGATGCTTTTATCCAAAGCGACTTACAAAAGAGGACAATGGAAGCAATCAAAATCAACTAAAGAGCAATAACATGGAAGTGCTATGACAAGTCTCAGTTAGCTTAATTAAGTACACATAGCAAGGGTTTAATAAAAAGATAATAAATAATAAAGTAATATATAAGCAGCTATTGGTAGCCAATACAAATTGATGAAGAGAGGTGTGACATGCGTTCTTTTCGGCTCGCATTCTGGCTTAGTTGTAAAGGTTTGATAGAACAGGCTGGAAGACCTTCCAGAAGAGCACTGCAATAGTCCAGCCTGGACAGAACAATAGCTTGAACAAGGAGTTGTGAAGCATGATCCTAAAGCAAGAGCCTGATCTTTCTGATGTTGAATAAAGCTGATCTGCAGGACCAGGCAGTTTTAGCAATGTGGTCTGAGAAAGTTAGCTGATTATCAATCACAACTCCAAGGTTCCTGGCTGTTTTTGAAGGAGTTATGGTTGATGTGCCCAACTGGATGGTGAAACTGTGATGAAACGATGAGTTTAATGGAACCAAAAGTAGTTCTGTCTTGGCAAGGTTGAGTTGAAGGTAATGGTCCTTCATCCAGCAAGAAATGTCCGTTAGACAAGCTGAGATTCGAGCAGCTAGTTGAGTGTCATCAGTATAGCAGTGATATAAAAAGCCATGTTTCTGAATGGCAGAACCTAGTGATGCCATGTAGACAGAGAAGTGAAGTGGTCCAAGAACTGAGCCCTGAGGCACCCCAGTAGCTAGATGTTACGACATGGATACCTCACCTCTCCAAGATACCTTGAAGGACCTGTCTGAGAGGTAGTTCTCAAATAGAGATTGGTTAAGGGTTGGTTTCTTAAGTACAGGGGTTATACAAGCTTATTTACATGCTGAGGGAAAAACACCTGTGTGAAGAGATGTGTTAATGATGTGATTGACTGCAGGACTGCAGGAAAAATGGCTTGAAGGAGATGAGATGGAATAGGATCAAGCAGACCAGTAGTAGGATTATTAGAAAGGATGAGTTTGGAGACTTCTGCCTTCTGCTTTGGAGACTTCTGAGTGAAGAGAAGGATGTGAACAAGTGTATGTTTGCTGTTAAGATGTGCTTGGCAGATTGTGGTATGGTAAACTGTGCACTGATGGTTTTGATTTTATTAATAAAGAACATGGCAAAGTGGTCAGCTGTTAGAGCTGATGAAGGAGGGAGAGGAGGAGGACAAAGGAGGGAGGAAAATGTTTTAAAGAGCATGCGATAGTTAGACAAGTTAATTTTGTTATGATAGTTATGTCCTTTGAGTAGTGGAGACATTGGCAAAAAAAAAAGAGAGGAGTGACTGATACACATTAAGGTCAGTAGGACTTGTGATTTGTGCCATACCCTTTCAGCAGCCCTGAGCTTAGAACAATGTTCGTGGAGAACATCAGACAGCCAGTTGGTCCAGTTGGTTGTGAGTAGCTGTAGTTGACACTCTCTTGAGATCAAAGGAGGCATCACAGTGTGGACGTCTGTAGCCTGAGGTTGTATGAATGATTATAATTAGAATAATTATTCTGTTTGAGTTTGAACTTTAATCCAAGCGGATAAACGGTCCCAGTGGCGCACTTTAAATGACTAGCGCTCTTTTGTTCCATCTTTGCCACATAAACATTATATTGAACATTTATCGAACTCCCGTTATCGTTATCAAGGAAATTTATAACGCACAATAATTAATCGCTAACGATTTATTTAAATGCAAATGAGCTCTGCTAACCCCACCTCTTTTCTGTGGGGTGACGAGCCATGCTCTGAGAGACTGTTTACTTTAGCTGCATTTTGCCGCGAAACTTGCAAATTAGCACGTTATTATGAAAGGCGATTGCAAAGATTCATAAAAAAACCCTTATACTCACTTCTGCTGTAGGTAAAGCTAGATCACGAATGACTCACACGAACATAGACACATTTAGGTAGATCGGGAGGTGCATTCTCTTCACAAAAAAAAAAAAGTAATTCACTGTGTCTTCAGCAGCTGAAGTAAATGACAATTACTATGTTCATTATTACATCCAACAATAAAACCTCTGAATGCTTACGAGCCATTCTTGTCTACATCCCTGCTTCGGAGTCGAAACAATGGTGGTTGGACTGCACTGTTGACAACTCTCGCAAGACAAATAAGCAACTGCAGCTTTAAAAATGAGCCCAAAACAAGCCTCACATTTTTTGATGATTTATTGTCATCAATATTATTTATTATCAATTATTTATTACCAATAAATGAGTCTGAAATAAAAAAATAAACTGAAACCACTCTTTTATCTGAAAAGCAAAAACAGAAGCTATTTTACAAAAATCAGCAAACTGCAACAAAAGTGGGAACAAAACTCATCTCCAATCACCTGTGAACAGAATAGGATTAGAGAGTTGGAAAAGGACAAAAACACAAGAGCTTCAAAGGGGAGCTGTAACATAGCCACATATTTATAGCATAAAATATATGCTATTCGAACCAAATGTATTTGAAGAGTTCAGATGCAAAACCAGCTAAAAGCCATCTCGGTCAAAAATTAGATAATGATACTGAGAATTAGGGCTGCACGATATTGGGAAAATATGCGATATGCGATATTGTTGTTGAATATTGCGATAACGATATTTCTTGCGATATAACATTTCCCTAGAGAAATGCTTTTTATTATTATTATTATTATTAGCTATTTTTAAAAAATCTATATATGTATAGATTTATACATGGAATGATCATACTAAAATAAACAGGTAATAGATATTCGTCTGATCTAATTAAATCTAATTCAGGCTACAAATATATATATATATATATATATATATATATATATATATATATATATGTCAAGGAAGTTGCAAATATTTAGACTTTAAAACACTATGAATGACTTAAAACCCTCAGGAGATATTCTGATTTCTGGTTTGCTGTTACCATAGACCTGCCAACACAATATGAATTACTTTCAAACTGTACTTTTTATTTACATGTAACCATACACTCATCAAAAGTGTCTTAAAACAAGAGCATCTTTTAAACAAAATATTTCCTTGCCTTGCCTGTTTTTTTTTTTTAAATAAAAATAAATATTATTAAACAAAAATTAAATAAAAAGATACTATTAAACAAAGTGTACAGGCCTTAAATAAATTGGTATGTAGTGGAAACACTAACATATTGTCAACATCCACATAAATAAAATAATTAATATTAACATGTAAACATTATGTAAACATTAAGTAATAACATGTGAACCTGTTTTGGCACAATGCCATGCCATATGTGCTTGACTGTCAAAGCTATTTTGTTCCAGGTTTTTTGCCAGGAAAACTAATTGACTTTGGCAGGTTTTAAACGTGCGCTGGCACGTCACAACATTTTCCGATGTACTGAAAAGTCTCCCTGAAGATGAACTGCTTGCTGGTATACAGAGATACTTCCTGGCTAGTTTACTCAGGTGTGGGAAGTCGACCTGATGGACTTGCCACCAAGTGAGAGGGTCCATCTCACTGTCTATGGTGGGAGACATCATGTAGTTGTTCAGTTCAGCTTCCACAGTGTGCGATGGTTCCATAGATGATGGAGCTGGGGATGTCTTGAAGAAACTGCCCAGGGACTTTTTGGCCTTCTTTAGGGTGACATCTGTTGAACCCATGCCCTGGTGAGCTTGATTACTTAGGCTTTGCTCCTAAAATAGAGAAATAAAGTAAATACTGTAATCAAATTTAGTTATAGTGCATTGATTTGTCACTTACTATTGTCATATTAACATTTATCTTTGGCACAGTTGCTTCAATTTCAGACATCACCCTGGCTCTGATGTCTGACACCTTGTCAGAGCTGATGTAGTTGGCTTTGAATCCGGGGTCCATAAAGGAGGTCATGTCCAGCAGTTCTTGAGTTGCTGGGTTGTCATACTTGGTGTTCATGTACTCTAGAATCTTCATCTTTATGGACTTTGTTAGATCACTGTCTTCTTCCTTTGCAGCAAGAATTGAGGTGTTCATCAAGTGAAGTACAGATTTCAAATATGAAACACTTACGTAACTTTCACCTGAAAGAGCATCTGTAAATTCTTGCAGAGGCTGCAATGCCTGGTTTATAGACTCCAGTACATCTAGACCCTGCCAAGAAGGAACTAAATGTCTTGACTTTCTGCTGACAGGACATCGCTTATGGCCCACTGCTGCTCTAGAACCCTCTGAATCATTCTCTGCCTCGAACCCCACCTTGTAGGGCATTCTGTGATGAGGGAGTGCTCCGGGAGGTTGTGCTCTTTCTGTCCTTTTTTCAGTGCCATCTTCCCCTTCCAGGTGTGGGAGAAATGTCCCACTAACTTTTTGCAGAGACCAACAGCTCGAGTAATGCACTCATCACCTTTAACAGCATTTTCTGAAGAGTTAAGAAAAAACAAAACAAGGACATACAGGGTGAAAAAACATTGCAATATTATAATTACAATTTTATAAACAGCATTTGAAACTGTCAGCTACAATTTGCTAACCTCTGCGAAATATATTTCCTAAATAAACACATTATCTTAAATATTACAATATCCAAAATCATGTCTATACTACATGCAACTATACAAACAACTGTACCTTTTTTTTCTGTTTTAATTTTATTATTGCAAATACAAACATTTAATACTCACTGATAGCCAGATGCAAGCACTGTATTCTGACCCAATTATTAAGTTCGGTAGCCTTCATCACATTGGTGCCGTTGTCCGTTGTAATGGACACTTGATTTTCCTCTTTTAAGTTCCAGCTGGCTAAAACATCCCACAGCCCATGGGCTATGTTTTCGCTGGTGTGGGATTCGGGGAAGTACACAACACCCAGACAGCGTGCTTTTAATTCAAAGTCTTGAGTAAGAAAGTGAACGGTATAGCTGATGTAGGGCTCAGTCGTGCGACTGGACCACAGGTCAGTGGTGCTAGCGTAGAAGTCCACTTGGCTCAGCTCGGAGCTCACTGTTTTCACACAAGTGTCGTACATCTGTGGAATTGTGACATGAGAAAAATAATTTCTCGATGGCAGCTGATATCTTCGGCACAATTTGTTAATTAGACCCACAAAGCCTTCTTTGCTCACGGTGTTAACAGGCATCATGTCTTTAGCTAAAAAGCGTTTGATAGCATCTGTTAATTCCTTGTGGGGTTTCGACGTTTTTCCGTAAGGGGTTGCATTTGTAAACCTTTGACTGATGGTTGTCTGTACGACTCCTTTATTGTTACTTGGCTTTTCATTGGCAGTTTTGGTAGATTTGGCCTTACACTTTCGGAAGTCTTCATATAGCTCCCTGTGGTTGTATTCCAGGTGACTGTGGAGATTAGTTGTATTTCCTCTCGACGTGACCACAGTTTTTCAGGATGACTTACACAGTACCAGGCATTTGTGACACGTCTTCTCTCTTGAAGCCAAAATACTGCCATATTTCAGACGTACCGTTCTTTTTAGGCACAAGTCCTTCGCTGCTGTCATCTTCCTCGCTTGTCTCTACTCCTGCCATATTTATTTTTCATTCTCTGCTCTGAGCCGCTAGGTTCACCTTTTGGCCCGGTCTAGCCAATAGCATTATATCACCTACTTGGGAGGCGGGTATTAAGATAGTAAGGCCCCATCTGATTGGTCAAATTTGGACACACAAATGCTTGGCACATAAATTAAATTTCACTTATCGCAACTCTTTGCGATACAGATATCGCGTATACTATTATCGCGATAATGATAATTTTTCGATATATCGTGCAGCCCTACTGAGAATGCTCCTGACACTTATTATAGGTCCATCAAATACGTTTACTTCAAACTCGCTAAATTCCAGCCTCAGCCCAATCTGAAGAACCAGTACTTACATAGAAACCTATACAAAGTAGCCAGAAAGAAATCATTTTAAAGAAATACGTCAGATGGATTTAGAGGCTTTTGCATTTAAACCCTTCATTTACTCTTAGTATTAGTATAGGACTATTGTTTTTTTAGGGGTTCGAGCGCGTAGCGCTGAAACCCTATTGTAATTGTTAGGATTTTTTTTATTATTATTATTCCGCGCTAAAACTGATCGTGCAGCCCAAACCGTAAGGCCTAGAGAGCTGAAACTTGGTCAGAAGGTAGTAGTCCTCCTCGCTACTCAGGCGCAAAGAACCGGCCCAATCGGCCTAACAGGGGCGCTACAGCGCAAAAAACTAACTTTTTTTTACATTTTTGGCCATAGCTCGTACAATTTTTGTCGTTGCAATCCTTGGGTCAAGCCGAACAAAAGTGCACTGGTGCAGATTTTTCGTACGAGGCCCGGTTTTTCTGCAAAATGGCGTTATGTCCGAAACCTACTTTTGCGAACTAGTCCTAGGTTTTTCGATGGATCGGAACCAAACCAGTGCTGAAATGTTCTCTGGACAGTGAATATCAATAATTATCAAAAAAAAGTTGAAATTTTGACTCACGGTCAAATAGGAATGCCAAAACGTTCTATGCTAACGTTACCAAATTCTTACATTTGGCTATAACTTTTGAATGGAATGAGATATCTACACCAAACTCGGTACACGTGTATAAGCTCAATCTTTGGTCAAATAACAAAAATTGCACAGCTCTGCCACTTGGTGGCGCTATAAGCCTGAAAAAACATAAAAATGACAATAACTTCGCAACCGTCAGTCCAATCAACCTGAAAATTGGTATGCAGTGTCTCTGTCCAATGTGTGAGGACATTGGCGTATCTCAAAAAACATGGCCGCCATCGACCAACGAAGTTTGAGCACCTATTAGACAAGGTTAACGGAGGCCGATCGGAACGAAACTCACTGGCCATGTTTGACTCATGGCCCTAAAGGTCTGTAAGAATTTTGAAAGAAATCGGCCACTAGTTGGCGCTAACGAGTTTTATGGCTCTGTAATCACGTGGTGTTTCACACATCCACACAATATGCATATCATTGGATAGATCTCCTCATGATGAACAACTTTGCCTCAAGAACCATTGCTGTCAATCAAATCGTTCATTAATTATTCACAATTATGTGAAAAACCTACTTTTGCGAACTAGTCCTAGGTTTTTTGCCTAGACCACTGCAGCACAATTCTCTGGACTCTCTAGATCAATAATTATCAAAAAAATGTGAAATTTTGTCATTTGGTTAGCCATAACGGGGTCATTTAGAAAAGGGGCGTGGCCAAAAATACCCAAAAGCTTAAAAAACCTAAACAAAAACTCAAAACTTTACGAAAAGTGGTGAGAACATGTGACAGATGACTCTTAATAAGCATGCAAAGTTTCGTGAAGATCGGACCATAGGTGGCGCTATAACAGTTAAAAAGGCTTCAAAAACACAAGCTGTGTATGGTAAATGGCTTCAAATGGCTAAATATATGCACTTATATTTACACAAACACTAGATCTTCACATTATTTGATAGATCTCCTCATGATGAACAACTTTGCCTCAAGAACCATTGCTGTCAACCAAATCGCTCATTAAATATTCACAAATATGTGAAAAACCTACTTTTGCGAACTAGTCCTAGGTTTTTTGCTCAATCTCGATCAAACCATTGCAGTAATATTCTCTGGACACTCTAGATCAATAATTATCAAAAAAATTTTGAATTTTGTCCTTTAGTTAGCTGTAATGGGGCCATTTACAAAAGAGGCGTGGCCACATATACCCAAAAGCCTATAAAACCAAAACGAAAACTCAAAACTTTACGAAAATTGGTGAAAGCATGTGTCAGATAATTCTTAACAAGCATGCAAAGTTTCATGGAGATCGGAGCATAGGTGGCGCTATAGCAGTTAAAAAGGCTTTAAAAACAAGATTTCTATGGTAAATGGCCTCAAATTGTTAAAAAATGCTCATCTATTCACACAAACACTAGATCTTACACTTACATCTGTATGATATATCCCCTCATTCTGAACAACTTTGCATACCACCTCAAAGGCCTTAAATGCTCGAACCCCGGTAATTGCTGCTTGCAGCTATATTTTTTTTTTATTATTACAGCCCGTGATAATTAATACATTACAAAAACATTGTAAAAATTAGGCTAAAAGAAAGTCAATCCACTCCTCTACGTCTACGTCTACGTCTGTCATCACTTGGATTACAGTGTCACGCACCTTCTTTTTGAATGTGATATTTCTCCAATGAGGGGGCGGAACATTTGCCAAATTATGCTACAGCACTTACATTATTGCACTGGTTGGCTATTAACTGCAAGTAAACAGGGTGTCAATCAATGCATTGGAGAATACGGTGAACATTAATAAAGAAACTAAGTTGCTTGTCAGATTTCCCAAACAAGCAACTGTAGGGTATCAGAGCGAATCAGACAAATTGAAGATTCGATCAGAACATTGTTGAAACCAAAGAGCCAAATTCCACAAGAGGCCCAGGCTAACCAGACCACGTCATAAATCTGTCCATGATACCCTGGCACCAGCCAGTCTGAAAGTAAGCCTAACCAGCCAACTTGCAAAATTAACACAAAAGAACACAATTATTGATAATCCCAGCTCGGGAAGAAGATTGTCAATTTTGTCAATCATGATTAATAGTCAAAGATACAGCACATCACGACCATCACATGACTGAAATTCCTTCAAAATTCTTTTGTTCCTCAGAACTGCCTTTAGTTCACAGAATGACACAAAGACTGTCTTTTTACATAAATATGCACAAAAATGATGCTTAAAAGGACTTATAAATGAACATCAGTCCATTGCATAACTCCCTACAATGTATGTTACCCACACATTTGTCTATTATGTTCTAATCACTCGCTGTGTATGTCCTTTTAATAACTATTGAATAGCTTAAAGGAGAACTCCACTTCCAGAACAAAAATGTACAAATAGCTTACTCACCCCCTTGTCATCCATTATGTTCATGCATTTCTGTCTTCAGTCGTAAAGAAATTATGGTTTTTGAAGAAAGCATTTCAGGATTTTCGTCACATAATGGACTTGATTGGTGCCCCGATTTTGAACTTCCAAAATGTAGTTTAAATGCAGCTTCAAATGGCTCTAAATGATTCCAGCTGAGGAAGAAGGGGTCTTATCTAGCGAAACGATGTGTCATTTTTTTAAAAAAATAAAAATTTGTACATTTTAAGCACAAAATCTCGTGTAGCACAGGCTCTGGGATGCGCGTTCGCGATGCAATGAATTAGTGATGGGTCATTCTTTAACGATTCATTCATTTTGAACAAATCTTTAATGTGACTCGGGAAGAATGAGTCGTCTCGGGAGTGATTAGTTTCCTATTAGGTTCTGTACTGGAATTAGTTCATCTGTTTCAAGTCTTCGGGTTTTTCGAGTAATTCGTTCATCTTATGAGGCTGTCAAACCCGCAGACTCGAGAGATTAACTAATCAATTCTTTTTCCGGCTCACACTGCATTGGTTGAGCTTATGGGGCTGTCACGTGATGAACGAACGACTCAAACCCAAAAACTTGTCAGATAAGAGGTGAGGTGAGCTAATCTTAGACTAAAGACCCAGATCAACAATGAATTAATCTTTTCTGTTTCTTATAGCATTACAGTTTTGTCTTGTTTGTAGTATAATCAACGTTTGTGTAAGCATTAGATGTGTTAGGGAAGTAACACATAACATTTTTAAATATGTTTTGCTAAAATAAACGAAATGAACGAAATGACTCAAAAAAAGATTCGTTCATTTTGCTGAACGAGACTCAAAGGTCCAAGTCGGTAAAATGATCCATACTTCCCATCACTACTTCAAATCACGTCTAAGTTCATCATCTGTGTACTCCATCTTATTTTCTCCTACAACTTTAGAATCGTCTGACATCTTTGTACCTTTTTGTTTGTAAACAGCGTTTGACTTACTTGCACTTTCTTAGTCTTTGCGCTTTCGCTTTGAAAACACTTGGTCTGTGATTCCGCCTACGTTCCGCATGACCTTTCGACGTCTTGAATGCGCATCCCAGAGCCTTTGCTACACAAGCTTTTGTGCTTAAAAAGTATACCAATTATTATTTTCCAAAAAAAATGACCGATCGTTATGCTGGATAAGATGTTTAGAGCCCTTTGAAGCTGCATTTAAACTACATTTTGGAAGTTCAAAATTGGGGCACCAATCAAGACCATTATATGAAGAAAAATTCTGAAATGCTTTCCTCAAAAAACAATTTCTTTACGACTGAAGACAAAAACACATGAACATCTTGGATGACAAGGGAGTGAGTAAATTATTTGTGAATTATTCTGGAAGTCGACTTCTCCTTTAATGGTTTATATTTGTGTTTGGTATGTATGAGTTTGAAAATTCATGCTTTAAACGTTTCTATCATTCAGTTCTTTGTAAAATGTATTGTATTCTTGTAATAAAAATCATGTCCAAATTATACTCTGCAAGAGCCGCTGCTTTTTGCGCTCTTTGAACGATTCCTGGCTTGCACGCCAGCCACTCCTCTAAAACTAAACATGAGGAGATCGTCACATTTCTTTCTCTTACTGTAATGTTTTTCTTTCCGTTGAGAGTTTTGTGTTCTAAGTTAAGTTTTGCTGCTAAGCCGTATCTCAGACTTCGTGCCCGCCTCAAAACTTCAACCAGTTGCACAACTCCAGCCAATGCCCAAGACATCACTTTGAACGACCACAAACTTCCAGCCAATCAGCAAACATAGGAAACCCCCTTTCTCCAACGATGTCATCAAAGGGAATCCCTTAACACAAAGGCAACACAACATCCAGATTCTGAACTGGTGCATTTAATATAAAGTTTAATAGTCTCATTGAGAAACTCAGTGCGAGGGTTAATTAAATGATTGATGGTTGTACAGGTCTAAGCAATTGCATATATGTATGCTATAAACTTGGGATTTCATATTTTCACTCTTCTAAACTCATTCTTTCCTCATTTTCTCTCTTTCTGCAACGTGTATGAATGTGTGAATGCGTGTCTATGTGTTAGATTAGTTTATGTGTCTTAGGTTTATCCTATAAAATCTGATAAATAGCCACGTGCAAGGCGCAGCATATTAGCGCCCACATCACCATAAACAAAGCTTGATGATTCATCAAGCTCTTCTTGGCTACTGTTCGTTTCTGGAAAAAGATGCGCTGAGAGGAATAACACAGAATTCACCTCAGATGAAGAACACAACACGACGCGCGGCTGATCTAGAGGAAGATGATGAGTAAATAATGTTTCTTTTTGCATTAGTTAACATGTTATTTTGACATAAGCTTGAACACATTTACTAGCTTGGTTTTTCCCAAACTATGATTCCTGGCTAAAACGTTTGAAGTCGAGTGAAACATTTTGAAAATGATAGGTAGTTCATTGTATCTAAATTTCTTATGACGCAATGAAGTTTTCATGTTCTTTATAACATAAAACAAAATACAATATAAAAGTAATATGAGTGTACACTGTAACATAATGAATGCTATGAGTCTAAGAATGTCTAGATCATGTTTATTATTAATAATCTGTTCCCAAATAGAGTTTTAAAACATGCTAAACGATAATTTGTTTCTCAGATATAAAATGTCCTTTTTAGATATATACAACCTTGAAGAGGATGTGAACTTCAAAAGCCTTCTCCTAAGAAATCTGAACCCTGGAGTCAATCGTCATCTAGGCGTCATGGCCTGTCCGCACTCCATGAACTTCCAACAGTTGCGTGACCTAACACACAAGGCTTACAACAAGCAGAAGATGGCCTCAAAGAAAGAACTCTGTCATCAAAGACTCAAGCCTTGCACTGGACGACACCCAGTGGTATCACGACACCATACCACGAGTCCTCCATCAAGAGCACTGAGAATATGACTCCCATGTCCACGACAGCTATCAGCCCAGCCGCTGCGAAAAGCCATGGGACAAGCCACGATTCTCAGAAATCCCAGAAAAAAGGATCAACTGGAAACCCAACTGGATGTGCAAAGCCAATCGACCGGCTCACCCAAGAACAACTTAAGCGACAACAAAAACCCACATCAGCACCACTCAGACATCCACGGTGCTAAGTATCCAAAAGAACAATGCAGCTCACCATCAGAAGACACAGAACAAGTCATGAAACAACTGAAAGAGTTCCTTGAAAACTAGTTAAACACGAATGGCTAGAAACGTGAGTCACGCTCGCTGTGACCAGCGACAGAACAGAAGGCTGGTGATCTCCATGTACACCACCATATCAGAGATGACAAGCACCTGTTCAACAACCACCCAGAACAAGCAAGTCTCTCATGGCCAACCATTGTTGAAAACTCTGAGGTTCCAAACAACACTACCTCAGTCACCCATCACTCACTAAAAAAAACTGCTAAATGAACTCCAACTCCAAGAACCACATTCATCTCTATGCAACAGCAACCAGCAAAGCACAGAAGGTCAGAAGTCTACCACAATCAGAAGACATCACAAGTGGAATGCACCATAGGAGACAAAGTTTTTTCCATCCCAGCTTCACACAGCCATGCTAAACTACCTCCGACTGTCTGCCAAAGAACTTCCTGCCTTGCTGGACCAACCCCCATGAGATCACGGACACGCCCTCATCCAAACCAAGGATGTAGAGAGCCAATCTTCACCGACATACAAGAAAAGGGGGAGCCAAAACAGATTGTAACAGATCTGACCATACACTGCACTACATCGTTAACACACATTAACATTACTGGCACCCAGAGGTAACCACACTGACACTAACTTAAGGTACAGGACACTCTAGCTGCACACGACAACCTAGCACACAACAGTAGTTGTAAGAAACACCAGGAAAACCTATAGCTCCTTTGTTTTTTTTTGTTTTTTTTTTTGTTTTTTTTACCTATCCCTTTACATTCTCTCTTTCTTTAGTAGGTGAAACTCCTTGCCACCCTACAGGGGTCAAAGGTCTGATATTAGGATTGATGCGCCACACCTAATATCCGCAAGCCACTTTAAACTAAATGTGAGCCAAAGAGCTCCATGCACAATAGATCAAATCATTTTACCACAAATTATGTCACCAGAATCCAAAGGTGAACATTTTTAAATTAAAACCTAGCAGAAACAAACAAATTTAATCACTAAATTTGATCGAAGAATCACTGTACCGAAACAAATTCGAACAAAAACTTCCAGATTGAACTTGACTATTATCAGTGTACTAAACTATGCGGACCAGTAAATGTAAGCGCCTGTACCCCAAATAACCTAATGCCCTGCACCAGTACAGTAACTGTCCTGGAGGTGTTGTCTTGCTGTTTGCTGTGTTGATGCCTGCTTCTTCTGCCTCTGTTTCTCCAGCGCTCATCAAAGTCTTCATCAACCAACACATCGTCGACCGAAGGGGGCAGATGTAGGGTATCAGAGCAAATCAGACAAATTAAAGATTCGATCAGAACATTGTTGAAACCAAAAAGCCAAATTCCACAAGAGGCCCAGGCTAACCAGACCACATCATAAATCTGTCCATGATACCCTTGCGCCAGCCAGCCTTAAGTAAGCCTAACCAACCAACTTGCAAAATTAACACAAAAGAACACAATTATTGATAATCCCAACTCGGGAAGAAGACTGTCAATTTTGGGGCAAGAAACTCAAGATTAATAGTCAAAGATACAGCACATCATGACCATCACATGAGGAAAATCTTTATTAGAGACTTTGTTAGGTGGTGCTCCCCCACCTCGGACAAGAACCAGACTGAAATTCCTTGAAAATTCTTTTGTTCCTCAGAACTGCTCTTAGTTCACAGAATGACACAAAAACTGTCTTTTTACATAAATATGCACCAAAATGATGCTTAAAAGGACTTATAAATGAACATCAGTCCATTGCATAACTCCATACCACGTATGTTACCCGCACATTTGTCTATTATATTCTAATCACTCCCCCTGTATGTCCTTTTAATAACCATTTAATAGCTTAAGGGTGTATATTTGTGTTTGGTATGTATGAGTTCTCTCATGCTTTTCTACCATTTTTCTATTCTAAAGTTTCTATCATTCAGTTCTTTGTAAAATGTATTGTATTCTTGTTATAAAAATCATGTCCAAATTATACACAGCAAGAGCGGGAAAATTCGGACCATGTGACTGATAAGATAATGTACTGATTTATGTTGTGGGAGGAGAAACATAGCAATATCCCAAGTTAAGACAACATCTAATTGGTCAAGACACCATATTGGGATGTGTCCAAAGCTGAGTTTAAAACCAAAGGACACCATAAAATTTTGCTTTTAGCTATTGGTCTTATCCATCGCTTTTAGCTGTTGCTTTTTAGCTATTATCTTTTAGTCATGCTTCTAGCCATCATTTTTGCCACTGCTTTTTGCGTTCTTTGAACGCTTCCTGGCTTGCACGCCAGCCACTCAAAACTTCAACCAGCGTACACGTCTCCATCCTCCATCCACGTCTCCATCACTTCAAACAACAATGAACTTCCAGCCAATCAGCAACCATAGGAAACCCCCTTTCTGCAACAACGTCATCAAAAGGAATCCCTTAACACAAAGGCAATGCAAGTACAACCTCTAGATTCTAGCTGAACTGGTGCATTTAATATAAAGTTTAATAGTCTCAATAAGAAACTCAACGTGAGGGTTAATTAAATGATTGATGGTTGTTCAGGTCTAAGCAATTGCATACACATATGCTATACACTTGGGATTTCATTTTTTCACACTTCTTTGACATCTTTGACATCAAGATGGCGCCGCGCATGGCTGCCTCGATTTGTTGCTCCTTCATACTTTTACTGTTTTTGTTTGTTTGTCCTGTCTTAAGCAACGTTTTTTCCGATCAGCTTCTCTAGAAACGAGCTCTTGGACATAAGAAATAGCACACCAGATAACTTTTTGCCAATGTTTGAACATTCAGACGTCTTACTGGACATTTTAGTCGGAGGGGCTGCGTTCCTATACAAGCGCTCCAAGCGACGCAAGCAAGGGAAATGCGCCGGCGCACTTGTGAAATTCCAACAGCGCAGTTTTAGGACTCCGTTGCAGAGTATTCATCTGGCGAATGTCCACTCCCAGATGAACTACAACTCCTCACCCGCACAAACAAGGACTTTTTAAACTCTGCTGCGCTTTGCTTCACAGAAACCTAGCTAAACGGAACCATTCCAGACAACGCGCTTCATCTAACGGGCTTCCAGCTGACCAGAGTGGACCGTGTCACCGAGTCGTTGGGGAAAACGAGAGGCGGTAGATTATGTTTTTATATCAATGAAGGCTGGTGTACAGATATTACCGTTTTAAAGAAGATGTGCTGCCCAAACTTGGAAGCTCTCTTTATTAACTGTAAGCCTCTTTATTTGCGGGAGTTTTCCTCGTTTTTTCTGGTGAGTGTGTACATTCCTCCTAACGCTCGTGTAAGCACGGCGCTAGAACTGTTGGCTGATCAGATCACACACACAGGGCAGCGTTACCCGGACTCTTTCATTATCGTTCTCTGTGATTTTAATAAAGTTCATCTCACCTGCGAACTGCCTAAATATAGACAGCACATCACATGCCCCACCAGAAACAGCAATATACTGGACCATTGCTACACTGTTTTAAAGGATGCATATCACTCTGTCCCCCGTGCAGCGCTGGGACTCTCTGATCACTGTTTAGTTTATCTTCTACCAGCCTACAAGCAGAAACTTAAATCTGCTAAACCTGTAGTAGGAACTGTAAAGAGATGGACTGTTGAAGCAGAGCGGGATTTACAAGCCTGCTTCGAACTGACTGATTGGAGTGTTTTTGAGGCTGCAGCTACTGATGTGGATGAGCTCACTGACACTGTGACATCCTACATCAGTTTCTGTGAGGACATGTGTGTACCCACCAGGACTTATTTAACATTTAACAACGACAAACCTTGGTTCAGTACAAAACTCAAACAGTTTCGCCAGGCCAAAGAGGACGCTTACAGGAGTGGGGACAAAGCCAAAGTACAAACAGGCCAAATACACACTGAATAGGGAGATAAGAGTGGCAAAGTTAAACTACTCTGGAAAGTTAAAAAACAGCTTTTAAGAAATGACTCCAAATCAGTGTGGAATGGCCTGAAAGCCATCACCAGCTACAAGAGCCTATCCCCCAGCACTGAGGCCAATCAACAACTGGCTGATGACCTGAATGAGTTTTACTGCAGGTTTGAAAAACAAAAGACTGGTCTGACACCCTACACCTGCCCCGACTGTCCCACAACACAGCCATCAACACCCTCCCCCTCTCTCCCCCCTACTGTTTCTCAACCTGCCCTTAAGATCTGTGAAGGTGATGTTTGCAAAGTCTTTAGGAAGCAAAAGATAAGGAAAGCCAAAGGCCCAGACGGTGTCTCTCCAGCCTGCCTTAAAGCCTGTGCTGTCCAGCTATCATCCATCTTCACACTGATCTTCAACAGATCCCTGGAGTTGTGTATAGTCCCATCCTGCTTCAAATGTTCCACCATCATCCCTGTACCCAAGAAATCAAAAATCACAGGACTTAATGACTACAGACTGGTCATGAAGTCATTCGAGAGATTGGTGTTGGCCTACTTGAAGGACATTACTGGACCCTTGCTGGACCCCCTGCAGTTTGCTTACCGAGCAAACAGGTCTGTGGATGATGCAGTCAATATGGGATTGCACTACATCCTTCAACATCCGGTCAAACCAGGGACCTGTGCAAGGATTTTGTTTGTGGACTTCATCTCTGCTTTAAACACCATCATTCCAGATATCCTTCAGAATAAACTATCACAGCTCTCTGTACCAACCTTCATCTGTCAGCTGATCACCAGCTTCCTGACAGACAGGCAGCAGCTAGTGAGGCTGGGAAAACTCACATCCGCCAGCCGCACCATCAGCACTGGAGCTCCCCAGGGTTGTGTTCTCTCCCCACTGCTCTTCTCCCTCTACACAAATGACTGCGCCTCTAAAGACCCCTCTGTCAAACTTCTGAAGTTTGCAGATGACACTACAGTCATCAGTCTCATCCAGGACGGCGACGAATCTGCTTACAGACAGGAGGTTGAGCAGCTGTCTCTCTGGTGCAGTCACAACAACCTGGAGCTCAACACGCTCAAAACTGTAGAGATGACAGTGGACTTCAGGAGAAACCCCCCTGCACTCACCCCTCTCACCATCATGAAAAGCACTGTGGCTGCAGTGGATTCATTCAAGTTCCTAGGAACTAACATCTCCCAGAACCTGAAGTGGGACATTCACACTGACTTAATTGTGAAAAAAGCCCAGCAGAGGTTGTACTTTCTTCGTCAACTGAAAAAGTTCAGTCTACCACAGGCACTGATGACACAGTTTTACTCAGCTGCTATCAGGTCAGTTCTGTGCTCTTCTATAACTGTCTGGTTTGGGGCAGCCAGCAAATCAGATATAAGAAGACTGCAACGGACTGCAACGCCTTGGTTTATGTGACGTCACACAGACAAGAAGCTGAGAATTGCCTGATTTAAAAAAGGGGACATTATTTTATGAATTAAATAAAAACCACTGGGTGGATTTTTATTATTATTGGGTGGATGTGTACACACACTGCCAACACATTTATGTTCAAACAACATGTAAACGTGAATTTTGCATTCAGTGAACCCTTTAAGAAAAGTGCACAATAAATAAAGATGTCTCCCAAAAGAAAGAGTCGATTCTGAATCGCCTTAATGGGTCGTCATATTTTTTAACCTTCTGCCTGTTACCAATCCACATTACTAGGTAATATATTAGCATAATTGATGATGATATGAAGAATCAGCAGTTATAATTCATTTTTTCCACGATACCACTGCAATACAATTCGAACCTTTTGTTGTGCTCACCATTTTACCAAGGACTGCTTCTTTAATCTTGGAGAGTTCAACGTCAGATTCACTAAATGCAAAGCATGTCTGTGGAAGATAAGTCCATACCTTCTTTATTTGGACCATCAAGCGTCTCCGAACCACAACTTGTAAGTATGATTGATACGCTATGTGTACATTTTCAATTGAGTGCTCACAATATCATGTTTTATTTTATTTTATTTTATTTTTTATTTTTTTGTGCTAATGTGATGTATACCTAGTGCAGCTTTAGGTTTCCAGGTAAACCACGATATTACTATCTTACTGAAATAGTTCTGATAATTCGCTGTAAACCCACTATTTCCTAAGAATGTGTCAATTAATGTAGACTGTCGTTGTTCTAATTACTTTGTTTAATAATAAAGAATGTAGTGTAGCACACAGACTTTATAATCATTGTAAAATTGCTGTTTATTTTTTCTGCATCAGCAATTATTAGGTTAATGCGAGTAGTAAAAGACTGATGCGGCTGTGATACAGCTGTTCCGCGTTCTAATTAAAAGTTAAGACACAGAGCATCTTTTGTCTGTTGTTCTTTACAGTAGACATATTTTGGTATTACCTGGCTAACGTATCCACCATTATTGAGTAGTTCTCGCGGTACTTTGATGTCATACAACGATCGATCGGCACAGCACAAAAAACCAACACCTGGTTATTTTAAGCAATTTAGAAATCCTGTGCTGAATGTGTCCCTGGGAAGTGGCACATCTGATCACCCTATTGTATATGGAATAGGGCTGTGTATTGCCAAGAATCTAACATTACTGGCATGCCCTTATACTAGTATTTCCTGTCACTGTTTAAGTTCAGAGATAAGAAGACTGCAAACTAGCGGTCAGGATATAAGCTCAAAACGAAGCAACTGTCATGAATCTTGTATGATTTTTTTTTTTTTTAAATATGGATATTCCGTTTTTGAGAATCAATACAGTATCGCCAAACAAAATATCGCAATACACACGTATATCAATATTTTCTTACACCCCTAATATGGAAAGACAAATCACAACAGACTTGGCCAGCTGACCAATCAGAGCAGAGTAGGCTTGTGGAAGGGAGGGTTTTACAGACAGAACTCCTTTTTTAAACGAACCGCCTCAAAGTCATTTTGAAATGACTCTAATATTAAATGGATATTCTGAGAAAATTACTGAGAAAAAGATCTTCTGATGCATTTAAACCTGTTGTAGGGGACTCCAACACAATATTAAGACACTTTAAAATTCCATATGACCTGCTCTTTAATACTGAATTATATTTGATAGCTCAAAAAGTAGAGCACACCACTTTCAGCACCAAAGTCGAAAAGGTCATTTGTTTAATTCCTAGGAAATGCATGAACTAATGAAACATCACAGAGTGGCTATTAATAAAAGCTCCAAACAAATGCATAAATGTTAATGTCTATTCAAATATTGATGTTAATGTTAATGCAATTCAATGTTAAATATACATATCATGTAGAGTCACCACTTCATTCAGAACAGAATAAATGGAGCTCTAAGAGTGAAAGATAGCAGTATGGCAAACATTTAACATCCTGGAGTTAAACTTATATTTACTTACTATAATATCATGGTACCACCAAAGGACTTTGTAAGAACCATTAGCTCACCCTGTATGGTGCTATTCCAAACTCTGAAAGCCTTGAACAAGTTTGGGAACATACAATACAACACCCACAAACTAGTCAACAGTGCTTTTATAGGTCTGTGTATTATTTCACAACCACACAACATTTTGTGTGCCCAATAAACCATTTAACCCGTTACTGTAGTTTTGCCTTGTCCACAAATAAATTAATTAATTACGACAGAAATGTCCATTTGTATGCCCTTTTTTTCAGTTCAGTCAGAGGGATGCTCAACACATTAAAACTACACAGTAGCTTATGGCAGATGCCCAAAATTTCACCATCAAAAACAACAGTGCAGGTTGTTCCAGGCCATTCAATTAGTCGTTGGAATGTGTCTCCCTTTGCTGCTGCACATGGAATGCATCCTGGTGCGTGTCCGCATTGTTTCTTTAAACAATCAAAAGATGTTACTTTTTTTCTGTGACTCTGCTCCCGGCAGACATTTTAAAGACACAACACAGCCCATTCACACGAATCTGTGTCCAAGTTTACCACTTCCCCTGCTTTGTTGTGCTTGGTGGGGGTCTCCAGTCAGGCACAATAGAGAAAACTCAGTAAAATTACGAAAGTAAAAACAATACAGAGATTTTGATCATGAGAAAAACAGCATGCTTTACATGCTGACAGCATGACAAAAGTTTGATAATGCTTCAGACATTTAAGTGCCTACATATTTTACTGTTCAACTGACAGTATTTGCAACTGAACATATCCTGATATAATGTTAATGTTAAAAATACAATGTATACTAATACCAACCTACTAGAAAATCTTATAGAACTACTCGATATGGCCAAAAGAAAAAAAACAATCTGTGTACATATAACAAAAATAAGAATAAACAAAAATATTTACATTAAAAAAGTCATATATAATTGTATGTGATTATGATCATTCTGTGGTAATTCATAGTTTCTTTAAGTATAAGTATGGGAGAATGGGGTGAGTTGTGCCAGTTTTTACTTATGGTGTATTTAAAGTGAGCACATGACAGTAATGGCTCCAACTTAAATATGTACATAAGTTCAGGATGTTGTGCATTATTGGAAATATTTACTTTGGATTTAAAATAAACTGCTTTCAAAATATGGCTTTCTAAAAAAAAAAAATAAAAAAAAAAGAAAAAGAAAGAAAGAAAGAAAGAAAGAAAGAAAAAAGTGGGTAACACTTTATTTTAAGGTATCCATAATACAGAGTAATCACCTAATTAAGTACTTAGTAGTAGCCGTTGTACTTACATGAAACAAAATGGACTGACCATGTAACTATGTTATGAAACAGTCTGTAATTACAGTTTGTAATTATGTAGATGTATTAGGCAGCTACTGTAACACATATGTAACATGTATGTTACACAACTACTTGTACACTTAAGTACAATCTTGATACACTTTATTTTAAGTAGCTTATGTCTGTGTATTTACATGTTTAATTATGTTGTATAAAGTGTGCAACAAATATGTAACAATCGTTTGGCTACATATGTAGCTGTGTAACAGACTTGGTCTATTACATATGTGTAACAGTAGCTGCCTATTATATCTACATAATTACAAACTTAGCGGTATTTGGCCTTACATTATAGGGTTCGAGTGCCAGGGGTAAAAAACCACCACAATAATTAGTTCAGTTTGCAGCGTAAATCTGCACTATAAGACATATTACTAAATTGAGTCAAGAACAACCAGACAATAGCTTGTAACTCATTTCTATTTAACTCCAACTCAATTCGTTGTCACAATCCAATAGGTGAACAAGCAAAAACTACTGGGCCCGGAAGAATAAACACACTACAGTGAAATCCCAATATTTACAACAAAACAAAAAACAAAATCTTCAACCGGAGCGCTCAGAAAAATAAACCATTAAACAATTGCCTGCCTGTAACACGCTACATTGGCGCAATAAATGAGCACTCTCTCAGGTTCGGCGAAAAGATTAGAGATCGACCGATATATCGATTCACAGATATTTTCACAATATTTAAGCATTTTACCATAATCGATTATCGGTTTTGTAATATCTGTGTTTTGAGAATTGCGCGCATGCAGCGTATATTCCAATATTCCAAAAAATATCAGTCAGTGAATTAACATTATCCAGTGAATTCTTCACTCTTTAGCCTATTAAACAGCTTATAAACTGTAGTTTAAAGCAAAGTTGATATGACTCCTGTTCTTTATTTTCTCCATTTGAAAACATTCTACATTCTACATTTATTTTGCTTATTAGTGTTGCAGCTGATGTGTTTTATGAATAAAATGTTTTTATTGTTGTAATATGAAGATTACACTTAACATGAAAGACTGCTAATTTTCAACACTTTTTAAGATGACTAAAAGGAGGAAAAACCAAATTGAAGTATGGACTTACTTCACTCAGTCACTGATTTACTTTATAACAGTAAATAAATATTGTTTCTGCATAACGGTTATCGGGCACAAGATTATGCAAATAATCGGTATCGGTAATAAAAAAAAAATCAATATCGGTCAATCACTAGAAAAGATCGCTCACAATCTGCTCTCTATGAGATAATTCTCTCTCCAAACACACTTTACAGGATTCGCATAAAGACAATGAAAGACAAAGAAAGCGAGAGAAAGAGCGAGAAAGCAAGCATACATACCAAACTTACTTAAATAACTTCCTGTCATCCCCCATAACATTCAACAGCACCCAAGAACTAAAAAGGATCACTGAGGACTGTCACAAACTGTAATTACAGGCAGTTCATAACTTAGTTACATGGTAAGTACATTTAGTTTCACGTAAGTATAACGGCTACTACTAAGTACTTAATTAGGTAATTACTCTGTATTATGACACCTTAAAATAAAGTGCTACCAAAAAGTGGTCTCTTGGCTCAACTTGCCCCCAGTGAGGGGGAAGTTGAGCCTAGGGAGAGGGTAAGTTAAGCCACATGGAGATCAACTGTACCACTGATTATGCTTAAGTAAAACTGGACATTTTCACCTCATTCTATACCAAAGGAAGATAAATTAATTAAAATGACTTTTTTAAATCTCTGTGTGAGCCTTCTGATGGACTGGCCATCTATTCAGGGAGTTTCACCACCTGTGTCTGAAGACACTGGGTTGTTCCAGCTCCCCATGACCCTAATAAGGACAAAGAGGTCTGGATAATAGACTGGATGCATGAATGGATGGATGACTTCTTAAAAGTTTTATATAAAAATACAATTAAACTTTGAAGGCATTTTAAAACAGTATTTACAAATTTCAGATCAAAATAAAGCTCAATTTGAAGATTCAATAGATTCTTTTTAAAATCTCAGAACAAAATCAAGTTAAAAATGTTTTTGTCTAAAATTAATATAATGCAGAAATACAGTAAAATAATACTGGCTCAACTTACCCCAGGGCTTTTGGCTCAAATTACCCCACTCTTACCATTTTAACAAACTTGTATTATCCAATAGTTAAGAGCTAACAGTTATCCTCATATTATAACTTGCTATAGCACAAACACATTTGTGATATTTTATTTTATTTTTTTCAGATTTGTCTGTAATTGTTCATTCACAAAAAGCATCCTTGAATTCACAAAGTTCGTGAACATTTAAAAATCACTTTGAACAACAACAGGGTTTTTTTTTGTTTGTTTTTTGTTTTTAACTTAAATGTAGTTACCAATTATTCCATTGGCCTCGCTCCATCACAGGGCGAGTAAAATGAATAACTCTTCATATATTCACTAATTTTGTTTAAGGTTCCTTAGAAACAAAGGGTGGCTCACAGGCTCAAATCACCCCAAATCACCCGGCCACCCCATGCAGACCAGGGGTGCTCAACACTGGTCCTGGAGATCGACCTTCCTGTAGAGTTCAGCTCCAACCCTGACCAAACACACCTGAACCAGCTAATTAGGATCTAAAGGTGCACTTGATAATTACAGACAGGTGTGTTTGATTAGGGTTGGAACTAAACTCTCCAGGAAGGTCAATCTCTAGGAACAGGGCTGGGCACCCCTGATGTAGACTTTCACTGGAAATTACACAGGAATTCATATTTCTTTCATGTTTATTATTAAAAATGAATAGATTATTACATACCAAAATACATGGTCAATCAACACACTGGGTGTTATTTTATTTTATAATGACAACTAAACTCCTACAGCTGTGCTTGGTTAATCTCTGCACTCTTTTTATTATCACATAATATAATCATTTCAACTTAAATCAATATTTCACATTTGGTAGCCATATAATAATCTGGGGTGTTTTTCCCAAAAGCAACTATGGTCGCAAGTCCCATTGTTACCAATGGAGTTCAATGGAACTAAATACAAAGTGGAACCAGCTGAACATTACCTTAAAGATGCTACCTTTAAGATAAGTGACACAGTGGAAACTCATATCTTCAGGTTAATGTTGGAGTTGACAATTTAAATGTGTTCATATTCGCGATGTATTTGAATGCTATTATGTAAACCAGGCTTTGTACTTAATGTGCTTAAAAACATCATTGTCACATGAGCAAATATGTTTTTGGCCCAAGCTCAGGCTGAACGGCACAGATTGTACTATGTAGTACGCACAATTTAAATTACCCAGTGTATCTACTTGGTTGACTGCATTTTATTTTGAGTATGAACAGGCTGCAACATGTACAATGCTGTATGTGTGTGCCTGAGGCGCCGGCACAATCAAACAGTGGAAACAAACAGCAAAAAATACTCAGTCATTTTTGGTCATCACTCGAAACTGCAATGTGTTTACTTTTATTTACGTCATCTCTGTTTCCTTTCTGTGAACTTTTGTAGAGCGCCGCACCACACAAAAATGAACCAAACTCAACAGCATATGTCACTCAGTCTTCTCCTTTCATTTTGTTAGGCTATCTAAGTCAAATATATATTGCGTATTCATTCTTTTTATATATAGACTATGATTTCATAAAAACATATTTTGTTATTTTTAGATAAATGTGGTTGCTTGTCTGCGCTTGTTCACCGCGTTTTTCTTTTCTCTGACCTCGCAGCTCTCTCTGGTAGCTTAGTGTTAGTTAGCACCTGACTATGCATTTTTTATCCATTTCTCTGATTAACTGAAAATAGCGAGAGTGTGTCCATCTCACAAATGTAGAATCCATCTCTGCGGTCATTTCAACCATCGAATTCCAGCAACAGGAAGACATACTTTTTTTCTCTGGTGCCGTTTTGCGGTGCTATGGATAAAATGCAAAGATTAATAAATGAAAGTGACTGAGTTGCATGTTACTATGGATGTTATCTTATTGAAAGATCAACTGAAGTTTCCTGGAAGTAATAAGGTAAACCTTATTCTAGGTTCAACAAATAAATCGAGAGATTATTTGTTATTAACTGACATCAGTTATATACAATCTAATGCAAATTAGAAAATCATACACTGACAATACTCTAATGTCAATGGTCTCTGGAAAGAGGTTTGGAAAGAGTGACATATTTACGTTCCATGTCTGGGCGGCAACGTCTTCCACTTTTGCAGTGGGAAGAGAGGAGTTGGATTTGTTTGTTTCAGCATGACGCACTGGTGAATGATGAACTCCTCTTTACCCGAGAAGGTCCTTTGGTCTGGAACACGCAAACTGGAGCCTTAAGGGTAAAGGTTCTGAAGTCTGTACAGAAGATCCAGACTACCTGAAATGTGCAAGAGGGAGGATCATTGACGCTGACATTCTGAAGTCACTGCAGAAGATCCTGGCAATTTGGAACTCGCAAACAGAGGATTGCTGAAGAGACTATTCTGCGGTCACTGGAGACGATCCTGGCAGCCTGAAACTCGCAAGCAGAGGATCGCTGAAGAAAAGATTCTGAAATCGTTGCAGAAGATGGGAGGGCACTAAGCTTGTGGTCGTTGTTGCTGTGGCAGTTTCCAAACTCCCCAAACTCGCTTTTTGCAGAGCTTCCCTGTTTCTCTGGAAGAGCAGCTTAGCAGCCAACTCTTGACTTAGCAGTAGACCACACCACTCAGAACCCACATGGACCACACCACTTAGAACACTTCTTGAAACTTCGTCTTGAAAAGAACCTTTTAACCTTTCCCTGAGAAGGCAGGAATTGCAAGCTGGCACCTTTCAGATCCAGCGTTTTGACTAGCCGATGCCGTCAGAGGTGGCCACGGTATAGCCCCTCTGATCTGAGGTCTATTTGCATAGAGGAGCACGGGGCACAACCTAACACTTTTTTAATTTCTCAGTTTGTGTAAATCCACGTGGGGTTCAGAGTATAAATTTTCATTTAAATTTCCAAGTTAATTTCACACTTGTCTAGTACAAATATGTTGCTTTGTTTCATAGTTGCAGTGTATACATTTTTTCGTTATTTACCTCAAAAGAAAAGAAGTGAAATATGACAACATACCCCATAGCACAGAATTTTTCTCTTAAATCTTCCGTTTGTGAGTCCCAAACTTCCAAGGTCTTCTGCAGTGACTTAAGAATGTCAGTGTCATTGATCCTCCCTCCTGGGGCCCAGGTCAGGAAGCAGACGGACTAGCTAAACTCACCGTATGCTAGCTGCCTCAAGTCACAGAAAGACTCTTTTATCTAGATATAATATTATATCCCCGAACTAGAAAATACAAAAAACAAGTAAGAAAAGAAATCTAATACAGATACACAAATTATAAATATTGGCTTACTGAATATCACGTCCCTACAAAAGCACTTTTTGTAAATGATATGATCACTGATCATAACCTGTTTAATAGAAACCTAGCTAAAACCAGATGATTACATTACTGTAAACGAATCTACCCACCAAGATTATTGTTATAAACATGAGCCATGTATAAAAGGTAAAGGGGGAGGTATAGCTACAATTTATAGCAATATTTTCAGTATTTCTCAGAGGTCAGGCTTAGAGGTCTACACCCAACCCAAGCCTGATGGGTCCCGAAATTCTCTCGGGTTTTGGGTCGGGTTCGGGTTGATATTTAACGAATAGCATTGGGTCGGGCTCGGGTTTGTAGCTAAGGTAAAAACTATATGCAGCAGGCTACGCTTTCACTGACGCACACACACACACACACAATAATAATAACACACACACACACACACACACACACACACACATTACTTGCACATAGAGATCGGAGAACACGCAGCGCAAACACAGAAACACTGTGGCGCAGAGAAACTTTTATTAATAAAATCGTATCGATACTGACTGGCTACATTATACTTCATTATATTTTATATACATTAAATTCATTATACAGTATATAGATCTTGTCATTACAACCATTAAAAAATTCCACAGAATTTATGTGACCATTGCACCTGTTGTTCGTAAAATTTCATAAATGGTAAGAGCTTTTTTTGCCTTGTATGATGAACCGGCTGTGAGCCTTGAAACGGTTTCTTAGAATTTGTTTACTGGCTGTTGCATGCAATCTTGAAATACAGCATATTTAAAAAGTTTAGTTATTTTTTTCTGAAAACCAATTTCGGGTTCGGCTTTAAATTTAACAGTTGCGCCTTGCGGTTGCGGTGAGAATTATCTGCCAATACTTGGGTTTATGGACAGAACATGGAAAAGAGGGACTTCCTTAGTATAGCCATCTGAGGGTGGTTATTGTTCAGCCATGGTTATGGCGGGTCAGACTTAAGTGCAGCTATCTTAGGCTAGCTGTGTGTTAACTTGCCCCATCCTGGGAGCATAGCTATCTGAGGGTAGCTATGTGTTAGCTAAGACCCTTGCTTGGTGTTCTTAATAGCAGCCTCTTGGAGCCCTGCTGAGATGATGCTGTTTCCCCTTATTGGGTTTATAGTTAAACAGCCCACTGCTGGTGGTCTTGGCAGTTGCATGGACCCCTTTCCTAGAGCCAGCTTCCTGAGTACAGCCATGTGCTTGGTGATCGCTCCCCTTTCTAGGGTTTTTAAGTAGCGGTCTCCTTAAGCCCTTACCTAGACAATGCTGTCTCCCCTCTTTGGATTGTAGGTGGACAGCCCACTTTATGTGGTCTGAGTGGTTTCAGTCAGTCAGTCAGTCAGAGATAGTTAGCTCAGGACTGCTTGGGTTTGTAAAGGCTAATGCCCCTCTGGAAAATACCCACCACAGCCTGAGGGCTGGAGGGTGCTGCTGCATGCTATGCAGCCATACTGAGTCTCTGCTAAAATGTCTCATCCCCTGTGAACAGATCTCATTTCCAAGGCCTCTTTGGCAGGGCATGATGATACTCCCCTCGCTGCGGAGGGTTATCTATTAGCACGCTGCTAAGTGACGCGCCGGCAGCGATGAGTCGCGCCGGAAGTGACATCATAGGCTGTCGCCAGCCAACACGGTTGTTGTTTTTGTATGTAGGCTTCAGACACGGGTCACGGAGATGGCGTTCCCCATATTCCCCATATATGATGTATTACTCTCACCTTTATGAGCAAAAATGATGGCGTATTTTAGGTTTCCACTGCTATTAAGAAGAAAAAAAAAAACAAAAAAACGCAAGTGATTGCGCTGGCGCTTCCATGTCCTGCAAAGCGTGCTTTAGCTTCCACTCTCTGCACAGAAAACAATATTGTATAAACCTTTGCATTCTGTAAATCATCTTGCATCTTAAATCATCATCATGCACTTAAAAAAAAGAAAACATGCAGTTGTTGCTTTAAGGAGGTATTTCTATCTGTTTCTACCTATAAATTCTAGTTTAGTTGTTTGTAACCTATTTCAATTAGGGTTATGTTACATCAAATAATGTGATGTCGTTTTTTTTTAGACATTATTTTTACACATTAAAGCAAACACAAATTACAAATTAACTAAACATTCCTTGAGAACAGCAGTGACTCAAATAAAAAAAAAATATATATACATACATATATAAATAAATAAAAAAAGCAGAAAGAAAACACACACAACATTCTGAGATAGTCAAATAATACAACAGGGAATGAGTCAAGGTTCCTTACTGATCAGTTAATTTCCAGTGCATCCAGATACATAGTAACAGGTGTCTACCTTTGTACAAAAAAAAAAAATCAGTTTCAGTTGGAGCTGGGCAGTCATATGTTCCGTTCTATAAATGGATTCAAGTTTTTCTATCCACTAGACCATTTTCGGAGGGTGTGGGCTAGGGTTAGGGTAACTATTTTTCAGTCAATCAACCCCAGTTCATTCATTATCACCAAAGCTGTATTTGTTTTACATGCTTGGGGTCTCTTTTCTATTGGCAACCTGTCTATTAACAGGTTTAAGACACGATTGAAGACTCCACCTATAAATTAAACTCCCTCTGCTTTATCTGCCATAAGTGAGATGATTTATTTATTTTATTTATTTTTGAGGCAAGCCTTATTTGGTGCATATTTGTGCATATTTAAAGAATTTATACTAGCACCCCCAACTTGTTCCCATAACCATAATAAATAAATATTTTACCAAAACTGCTTAGCAATATTTCAAAAACTTTTGTCCTCAAAACCTTGTGGTGGAACCACTAAAGAAACAGCCAAGAATTTATATCAAACATAATCCTTACAGACCCTCAAGACTGTGTAGATTAATCATGACAAGATGAATCAAACTGGATCAACTTTCAAATTCAATTCATGTCAACAGATGCAGGTGCAAGTAGATTGTGGATATTTGTTTTATGCCCAAAGATACACATCACACACAGACTAAAGTTCAAAAAGTCAAAAAGCATAATGTTTCTGTCTGAATGGTCTCTACAGAGTTAGCTAATTTCTACAAAATAGCTAATTACATTGCAGAGAATTGTTACGTTTATCCCTCAGTTAGTGATAGCACATTACAGAGCATATTTTGTGTTTCAGTTTTGTCTAGTTTCTAGTTCCTAGTTCCAGTCATTTCTATTTTCATTGTGTTGCCTGATTTCCTGTTTCCTGATCTTCTGCCTGTCATGGATTTATCTCTCGTCTTGTCGTTTGGACTCTGTCTGCTCCTTGCCTGGATTCTTTCCAGTCTTGTGGAATACCCATTTTCCTTGCCCCCTCGATTACGTTCGCCGTCGATCGACCCTTGCCTGTTTAAGTTACTGGACTAGTTGTGTGTCTCAATATACCTGTTTGCCATTATTTAACCCTGCCTGTTTCCGACCATGCTCATGAATAAAAGCTTGCATATGGATCCGCACGGTTCCTCTTGTCACTCTGTAACAGATTGTGTATGAAAATAAATCATATAAGTCGTTAATTTTGTTTAAAAACCTCATAAATGCATGAGGTGGCAACACATCCATACACGGGGTAAAAGGCTCACCAGCATGGGGTAAATGGCACATAGTATTGATACAAATACTTTAGCTAAAATAATGTTTTGTTTTGTTTTTAAAGGACACCTATTATGCCCCTCTTTACAAAATGTAATATTAATCTTATGGCTCTCCTGAATGTGCCTGTGAAGTTTCAGATCCGAATACAATACAGATTGTTTATTATAACGTGTTGAAGTTTCCATTTTTAAAAAGTGCTGTTTCAGGGGTGTGTTCCCTTACATGAAAATGAGCTGCAACTTCCCACCCAACTCCAGAAGGGGGCAGAGCCTAGATGTCTCTGTTTTGCATATGGCAATAAACAGAGAGCAGAGAAGCAACATGAGAGAGCGTGAGAGGACCAGTATTTTTACTGTACTTATATGGAACAAATACACGATTTTTTAACAAGAGTTGCTGAACAATGAAGTGTACAATCTTATGTTTTTTTTACGTTTTCTTATGCGTTCTGTTTTACTGGTTTCACTTTTGCTTTTGAAATCTATCACATTTAGCAAGGAAGGGAGAGGATGGACAGACGTGCGAATGCCCCCCACTTTGGCACGACACCTGTCCTGCTTGATGTAGATGCAAAGCAATCTGTTTATTGTGTTTATGTGGCAGAATTTTAATTTTGTTCAGTTTATAGAAAGGTTTATCCCACCCTTCTTTTTTTATTCCAGTTGAGGTGTTTATATGTGTCACAACTGGTGAAGAGGCAGACAACGGTAGGTTCAATAGAAGCTTCTTTGTTGAATTCACAACTGAGGAGAACTTTCCAATCTTCATAAAGGAACAAAGGTATTCAACATAAATTTCAAAGACTTGAAACATAAACAGTCTTAACTTAATCTCATAGGAACTGGTGATGGCGAAGAGAGTATCCACAGAGGAACAGGTAGGTCAGAGCTAAGAAGTCCATGTGCAACCTTGAGACCAGCCAACTAGGGAGTGAGGTAAGTGACGTTTTATAGCATATCGGTAAGTGGATGCAGGTGTGTGTAATCAGGAGACGGTGAGCGGGTGTGGCGTGGCTGGTGAGGTAGGCGAGAGCCTGGAGGGATTCTGGGTAATGTAGTGCACGGAGGAATCTGATCTGGTTACGGACAGGGTAATGGAGGTTGGCGGATTTGTGCCAATATGGAGCATTTTCATTAGGTTTGGACTTTTAAACCGATTCCAGTGCTCCATGTAAACGCACCTAGTAAGTGCCAATGAATAGAATATAACTGCAGTAGCCTGTTAGATGATCTTACAAAAATTTTAGCTTCACGTTTTCCTAGTGAAATCCAATAAATAGTCAATGAACAAGATAAACTCTGTACCTTACTTTTTTTGTATTATATTTATCAAGTAATCCATGAAAACTTGCATAATGTAATTACTTTCCATTATTTACAGGTATAGAAAAATATCACTGAACTTTGCAAAAAGATATTTAAATAAACTCTTACAAACATTTGTAAAACCAAATCATAGTTGTGCATAGACTTACAGGAAATTTAGTAAAACTTCTAAAAAGCCTCAATAGACATTTACAGCAGAAACACTAAATTCTTGAACATTTTATGATCATAAAATCAGAGCAAGGGTGTTCCTGACGGGTCACTGCTTTCAACATAGCAGATCGCACACAGACAAAATGGCTAATATGGTAATACGTGCCTGTCAGTCAGAAACAATTTTAAAATGATTTTAAGATTAAGATTCTGAAAGCACTGATCCCATTATAATTTAATATAGATTTACAGTAGTAACAACAAATTATATTTTATTATATAACATGATTAACAGCACGTTTTTAAATATGATGGTTTCATTCCAAATGTGGTGATTATCTTTTAGATGGACACCAAACATAATAAATGATATTTACCATCTGATCTAACAATGTCATGTCAACAAATGGAAAAAAAAAAAAAAATCAGCCTTCTATTAATTACCATGTTAATTATTGTGCCTTTTAGCCCCAACAGCAGGGGTGCTTTTTACCCTAAATACCATACTTTTACATATTCTTTCGTTATTTAAAAACTGCTGTTTTAATTATCTCAAACAAAACTGAGTATCATTAACAAGACCTTTGTCTCAAGATTGAATAAGTTTTGTGCCACGACTTATGTGCCCTCTAGAAGCTTGCGTTCTGCAAGTGACTGTGCCATCCCAAAGAGGCACAAACTCACTTTTACGAACTTTCAAATCTACCCTCCTGGTGTAATGACCTGCCCAACCAACCAGTCTTTAACCATCTTTGAAAAACAGCTGTTTTAATTATCTTAAACAAAACTAAAAATCATTAAAAAGATCTCTGTCTCAAGATATATTCAACAATTTTAGTGATTCTTATTTGTTACTTAAATCTACAACATTTTTAAAAACATCAAATATTAGATCAAGTAACTACAGAATCGACTTTGCCTGTGGACGCGTCAAGGATCAGACAAATTTCATCTTTTTAAATCGTTGTCATTCAGGAATAAGATTGCGTGGGTGTTTGAAATGAGATCTCAATATTTTAAGAATTAATTGTCCAGCTCTAATGTTTTAGAAATGCAAAATTTTTTGCAAATGATATCGCCACAAGATAATCCGACTGGTCTCGCAAGACACCTTTAGCCCTGTTGTACCCTATATGTTTTTTTAAATGTGAAAACTTGTTTTAAAATTATGAGAGTTAGAGTATCAGAAGGTATCAGAAGGTCTTGTGCCACGGCACAACATTCAGGTAAAATGGCCGATATAAAAAGAGAACAAAACTGTCAGGCATTCACCACAGCCACCTCCACCTGCCACCTCACCAGTAGCACTGCCCACCCGTTCCTCATCACCAGAGTTCTAATTACGCACACCTAAATCCAATCCAGCCACGCCCTATATAAGACTCTCTCCCTCAGTCCTTCACTGTCTGGTCTACCGTTCACATTCTCTACTCTAGCTCCAGACCCCATGCTGTGTTCCATTGGACTCTCCGGTGCTACTGACTGCTACTCTGCTCACCCCTTCGGACTTCACTCTACTCATCTTCTCAAGGACAGTCAGATAAGATTCCTAAGACATTACATCATGCCTTCTGTGATTTCTCAATCTGTTAATAAAGATTCCATCTGTTTGCACTTACCGCTGCTTCTGGTCTCATCCCTGTTTGTACGTAACAGAAGACCAGACCAACACCGAACATGAGCACCGAGGCACCCGCTGCATCTGACCCACTCATGGAACTGGTGAATGCCTTCAAGGCGGCTTTGAGACCAACATCCATGCCGCCATCTGCCTCAGGTTGTCCCATGGCCATGCCCGCAACATTTGCTGGCGAAGCGGCTGAGTGTAGTGGTTTTCTACTTCAAATCAACTTATACATCCAAGCACGCTCACAACTTCCGATCAGCTGTTCCGTTTCCACCAAAGTAGTTTAGTAAGCAAGCAGCCACCCATATTCCACCTCATCGGCCATGGGACTGTGCCATCAAGCTGCTGCCTGGGGCCCAACTACCCAAGGGAAGAACCTATCCTCTGTCCATCCCGGAGCGCCAGGCGATGGAGGAGTACATAAAGCAAGGATTCATCCAACCATCCGAGGCGAGGTCGCCGGCCGCTTCGAGCTTCTTCTTCATGGGCAAGAGGGATGGAGGTTTACGTCCCTGCATCGACTACCGTCAACTCAACTCCCAAATCATCCAACAACCCTATCCTCTCCCCCTGGTTCCTGCCACCCTCGAAGAGCTTTGTGGAGCCAAGATCTTCACGAAGCTGGACCTACGGAGTGCGTATAACCTCGTTCATATACGTGCAGGAGACGAGTGTAAGACGGCCTTTATTACACCCACAGGGTACTACAAGTACCGGGTTATGCCGTACGGTTTGTGCATCAGTCCCTCCGTCTTCCAAACGTTTATGAATGAGGTGTTCCAGGAGTTTCTTCATCGTTTTGTGGTGGTCTACATTGACAACATTCTGATTTACTCCCGGAACCAGGCCGAACATCGCCAGCACGTCCAGCAGGTCCTCCAGAATCTCAGCGAGCACACTCTGTTCCTCAAACTAGAAAAATGCGAGTGCCATCAGCCATCCGTCCAATTCCTGGGTTATAACATCAGTGCCGAGAGTGTGCAAATCGACCAGGGTAAAGTCAACACCATTCTGGAATGGCCTCCAACGTTTCCTGGGCTTCTCCAACTTCTATCGTCGCTTCATCAAAGACTATAGCTCCATCACGGCTCCGTTAACCTCCCTCCTGAGGGGTAAACCAAACATCTCACATGGAACCCCGCTGCCCACAGAGCTTTCCAGAGGCTCAAGACCATCTTTAGCACCGCTCCATTATTACATCATCCAGATCCCGAACGTCCCTTCACAGTTGAGGTCGATGCTTCCACCGTTGGAGTTGGAGCGGTGCTCTCTCAAGTGGTCGGCGAGTCTTCTCTCCTCCATCCCTGTGCCTTCTTCTCCCGTAAGCCATCTCCAGCTGAGCTAAATTACGATGTGGGAAATCGGGAACTGCTGGCCATCAAATTGGCCCTGGAAGAGTGGCTTCATTGGCTGGAGGGGGCAACTCATCCATTCATCATCAACACTGATCACAAGAACCTCCAATATCTACGAGAATCCAAACGTTTAAACCCCCGACAGGTCCGCTGGGCACTCTTCTTGACAAGATTCAATTTCAAGATCACCTACCGTCCTGTATCCAAAAATGTTACCGCTGATGCTCTCTTTTGCCAATTCTCCATAGATTCACCCTCTGAACCAGAACCCATCATACCTTCAGACCTGATTGTTAACCCCATCATTTGGGACATGGACCGGGAGATCCAGCAAGCCACCCTCCAGGAGCCAGCTCCGCTGGAATGCCCAGAAGGGAAGATCTACGTGCCTCGCTCCCAGCATCAACCCCTTCTGGGCACAGCTCACCAATCTCCGGGCTCTGGACACCCAGGCAGACGAACCCTCTCGCTCCTTCAAACTCGTTACTGGTGGCCCAGTATGCACCGTGATACCATCAGGTACGTCCAAAGCTGCTCGGTCTGTGCCATGTCTAACTCTCCTCGCCAATTACCTACAGGAAAGCTGGTACCACTACCCATCCCGCAGAGGCCCTGGTCCCATCTCGGAGTGGACTTCGTCACGGACCTCCCGAATTCAGAAGGTAACACGTGTTCTGGTCATAGTCGACAGATTTTCCAAATCCTGCAAATTTATTCCACTGAAAGGATTACCAACTGCTCTGGAGACTGCCGAACACCTCTTTCAACATATATTCCGTCACTTCGGTCTCCCGGAGGAGATTATGTCGGACCGGGGCCCTCAATTCATCTCTCATGTCTGGAAAGCTTTCTTCAAGCTACTTGGTGTATCTGTTAACCTCTCTTCCGGTTACCATCCACAGACTAATGGCCAGACTGAGAGAAAGATCAAAGAGCTGGGACGTTACCTCCGGTCATACTGCCACGAAGACCAACACAGCTGGAGCAGGTTCCTCCCATGGGCCAAGTATGCACAAAACTCCCTCTGCCAAGATACCACCGGCTTAACACCCTTCCAGTGCGTACTCGGTTATCAGCCTCAGCTGTTTCCCTGGACGGAAGAACCCTCTAATGGTCCAGCTGTCGACCACTGGTTTCGAGAGAGCGAGAGAGTGTGGGACTTAGCACACCATCATCTACAGTGGGCAGTTCACCGACATAAGAGCTTCGCCGACGCCAGAAGGAGGACAGCGCCCTTATACCAACCGGGGATCAAGTCTGGCTCTCCACCCGCGACCTGCGACTGCCCTGCCGCAAACTGAGTCCCCGCTACATTGGTCCATTCCGAATCCTGAGGCAGATCAACGATGTGACATTCCAGCTTCAGCTCCCACCCAGGTACCGCATTCACCCCACCTTCCATGTCTCTCTTCTAAAACCATTTTCTCCATCTGCCACAGACACCCCTGGAGCTGAAGCGGAACCCCCTCCTCCAGAAGTCCTGGACCAGCCTTCCATCTACAAAGTTCATGAGATCCTGGACTCACGGCGTCGAGGGGGCCACCTAGAATACCTCATTGACTGGGAGGGGTATGGTCCTGGAATTCCATCGCAGCCACCTAGATCGCCCTCTGGCATCGTGTTAGGGTGTCAGGAGCCACCCCTAGAGGAGGGGCTAATCCACCTGCCACCTCACCAGTAGCACTGCCCACCCGTTCCTCATCACCAGAGTTTAATTATGCACACCTGAATCCAATCCAGCCACGCCCTACATAAGACTCTCTCCCTCAGTCCTTCACTGTCTGGTCTACCGTTCACATCCCTACACTAGCTCCATTTTCTGTCTTTAGTGTGCCATAGAAACAACACCATAAACGTATTTCATTAAATAGAAAGTTGAATGTATATTTAACTAAACAATGCAATTAAAAATGAACTGATCAACTGATCGCATAGGTGTGCGTTTCTGTACACTGATGTCTTTTGAGTGCATGCTGGTCAAATATTTGTCAAACATTTAGCTAAAGATTAGAACATCTTTGACAAAAAAAAACAAAACAAACAAACAAAAAAAAAAACACTAACATTTTCTGTAGCTACTAGGGATGTCGCAATTCTCAATATAATATTGAACCGTTCGGTACGACCTCCATGGTTCAATACGCGCTTGTGAATTGCGTTTTTTTGGTTTTGCATTTAAATAACTTACTTGTTTTATTTCTCTCGGAATTAGCAATGGCTTATGAAAATACACGAGATGGCTTGAAGAACACAGATAAACCATATATTATTGCAGACGAGTGTTTATTTTCCTTACATTTCATCATTCAAAATGTTTAACGTTATATTTTTTTTATCCAGTCACAGACTCACAGCAATAGCGATGCCTTTATCCACATTAGAGAAGCTGGAACAGAACGTAATCAGCGCTACTTCTTTGACGCATATGTGGATTTACCGCCCTCTAGTGTCCAGTATGAATGAAACCCATTCTATTTTGCATAAAAATAAAAAAAAAATAAAAACCTCTCTCAAAAGAAAAAATAAGCAGACATATATTAAACCTCGCTTTTTTCAACATACAGAGGTTTAAGGGAATATTTTATTAATTTGTTGCAAAAAACACCATACTGAAGTGGTAAGATATCAGAACCGAACCGAACCGAAAACCGTGGCTAAAAAACGAGGTACGTATTGAACCGTGGACTAACTGTATTGTTGCACCCCTAGTAGCTACTGTAAGTCTTAACATTGCACCTTTCTTTCCCCTTCTCTTCTCTCTTTTTGTCTGTTTCCTTTTTTTGCTTGTCATCCTGTTTGCAATGCATTTTTTTAAGACTGTTAAGAATTTGTATGGATACCTAGGCCTATAAACCTATTTCACCCTCAGTTTCTGTGTAAAACTGTGTGTGCGTATGCACAGTTAGCCCTTTTATCTTCCATTCTTTCCCTTTCTCTTCTCACTTCTTGTCTCTCTGTTTCCTTTCTTTGCTTGTCCTCCTGACATACTGTCTGCAATTCAATTGTTTGTTTTTTTTTTTTTGTTTTTTTTTTAAAGACTGTTAACATTTTGTAAGGCTACATAATATGTAGCCAAATGGCGGGTGAAAATAGGTTTTATAGGCCTATATATCTAGCAGTGCAGAGCCGGAAGAGGAAAAAAAGCATAAAGAGAATGTTCACAAAAATCGCAAGTACAGGTGTGAATGAACTTAAAATAAACAAAAATACACAAATTCTGGAACAGATATGATTTTTGTACTGCTTCTGGCCACAGTATAGGCAATGCACCACACAGGTTTCGAACCCACGACCAGAAAGGTTCGGGGTCAGTGGCTTAGCAGAATGTGGCTCTCAGTCAGTGCACATTCTCCGGGCCCCCGTGGAAAGCTTTTAATGTGAGAATGAACACACAAAAGCATGACTTAACATGTTAACCAGACTGGCATGCTAAGCTAACTTAATGCTTAAAATAGCTTATATTTTACCTGATAGCTAAAGAGCCACATTAGAGAGAATACAGTAGGACCTGGTTAGTATGCTAAGCTAACTAGCATAACTCAACAAACACAAACATGTTCAAATTCAGAGAGGTATTCCTCGGGAATGGTACCGAATATCAAAAATCTGTCTGGTCACTTCTGTGCAGCTCAGTCCAAAGATCATATGATGTGATTTGTGGGAGAAGTAGCAAAAAAACAGTATACTTTAAAATGGCAGACAGACACATTGATGGAAAATGACAAATGAGACACGAAATGACACAAAATAACAAAATTTGGACAATGTTTTCAAAAGATATGTGTTTTTGCAAAAATCTTTATATCTTTTGAAGGCTAGGTGGTGCTGTGTTCAAACTTCGTTAATGATCCCTACCAATTTTTGAGTCTATAGGTCAAATAGTTCAAAAGATATTACAATTTATGACAAATTTCAAAATGGCAGACAAGGAGTTTCAAGGAGTCCAGAGACATCAAGTGTCCATAATGATTTTCTGACTTACAATTCAAAAGTTATTGGCAAAAAGAGCAATTTTTCATACCTTGTGATTCATAGGTGCCGCTATTGCCAAAGTTTTCATGGCACCTCAGATCATGGTGTTGATGAAATGACTAAAGCTGACTAAAGTTTGGCTAAGATACAGCCTCTAATCCAAAATTTGGTCATTGTCATTAAACTTGAGACATCATAACTTTTGAACAAAGATGAATATCAAAATTCGCTTTTGTCAGTTCTATTCAGCTCAGTCTGAAGATCATTAGATTGAGTCAAATCGAGTCAATTTTGGTAAAAACTGGACAAATTTTGGAGGAGGAGTAATTAAAAAAAAAAGAATACTGTACTTTTCAAAATGGCCACTACTGTATTGATATGTGATCAGCAGGAGGAGAGAAATTAAGTTTCATTTTTCTGGAACAATGCATTCAAAAGTTATAACTGTTTGAAAAGTAAATTTCTGAACTGGTGGTGGTGCTATAGAGCTGGTCAGGGCTGCATTTCTCAAAAGCACTGCAAGCCTAAATTGATCTTAGCTCCATTGGTTGGTTTCAAAGGGTATACTATGTACACTCTTAAAAAAAAAAGGGTTCTTAAATGGTTCTTTGAAAGGGCATTAATTTTGAGTCAAATAGTGTTCATTAATAACAAAAAAAGCAGTGGATTATTCCTTTTTTTTATCCATTTTGCCTATCTATTTTAATGCTGTTTTGCATGATCAGAACGAATGAAATCAGATTTTAAATTGTTCATGTAGTTTTCTAGCCTAGATGTGTATTTATGTAAATGCTGCGCGACTTTGACATGTTTTAATGGGTGTGCACACTGATCATTGGAGTCACTTTCAAACACTGACGGAGGGAGTTACCATGGAAACGGGGCTGCAACACCAACTGACAAAAGCAAAACTCTGTCTCTCACAGTTGTTTTCACTGCTTTCAGGTGAGTTTAGTCCCTAAAATCACACAAATAATGCACACAACTGTTGTTGACACTTCTCTCACTTGTATTTGATACGGTTCTGTTGTTCTTCATAGAAGTGGGTTAGAGTCTTTGAAAAAGTCTGTTAGCATCTCAGCCGTTTTCTAAAGACGAGGTAGGCTAACGCTATAGCTTGAGCTCTTGTTTATGTTTTTATTCTATTTATGTTTATGTTTCTTATATCTTTATGTGTAGATAAGAGGTTTTGATAGCTTTGTAAAGGTTTTGCTGATAGTTTGTCGATGGTTTATTCAAAGTTGACTATTTTATTTAGCCTAAAATATGCACTGTAATATTACTGTTAATCAGTGACATCACTTACAATGAATGTGAATTAAATGAATCTAACGTTAGTGCAAACTAACGTGTTTTAATCTTTCATGGTAAACAAATATTGATAAAAAATGTTCTGTGGTTTCAGGAATGGCAAAATAACCTCTCTACAGCAGAAGAGAAGCTCTAAGATTTCAAAATTTCTGAAGGGAGCTGCTGACAAGAGAAGCAAGAAAAATGGATAAGCTGAGAAAGCTCATTATAACCACTTCATATGTTTTTTTCACAACATATTTGCTAATATCACCACGCATCTGTTATATTACAGTTATTTTAGGAAGGTTTTGACATCCAAACATGAGTGACACAAACCTAAAAACTATTTTCTTCTCTGAATTTCACTTCTGCTTTATTTTTTTTCCTTTAAATAAACCTCACTAAAAAAAGTTTTTCAAGCAGTACCTCATCCAATTAATAATTTGTCTTTCAATTCGGTTTACAATTTTTTGTTTTATTTTTCAAGTAATATTTTTTTAGTTCAAAACATTGTTAAATATAAATATTTTTCATTAAGAGCTCAACTAAGACATTTTTGTTTTGACGAATGTAAAATATCAAGGTTAAGTTAATTAACTTAAATTTATAAAATTATTAATTCATCTCCTGACCATGCCTCACCCACACTGGTGCTGTGAGTCAGTTAACGTTACCGACGCCATTTCTGCCACTGTGATTGTGTGAGAGTTCAAGGAATTGTGGATGAGAAGGTGAAGATTTTGTTTTAGATAGTTCTATGGATGTTCTTTTCTGCTATTTACATTGTATCACTCTTTCTTTCCCACGAAAAAACTGTTTGTGCTTGGCCAAAGTTTAAATAATGGGACATTTCTCCATTAGCTAGTTGGTTTCCTCACTCACCTCAGCTTGAACGCTGGACCTGTGCTTGAACACCAGACCACCGAGTAAGCCTTACATTTTTTTTTGCCTATTCCTATTTCTTTTTTCACTCGAAGTTGTTTGTGAGGAGTGGAAACTGGTTTTACTCATACCGCAGCTGCAATTTCAGCGGAGGAGAGACAATGGTGGAGCTAATGTGGTGAGTGCAATAATTTACCACATTTTTTTTAGACATGGCTATTGTTTGAGAGAGTACATTTAACGGTATAAATACAAAAATGGATGAATATAGTTCTGTTCTATCTAGACTGAGAGCCCTCTTAATGACTGTCTTGTTTTGGAGGGAAGAAGAAATGGAAGAGATGCTTTGGAAGTGCAAGTATGATCCTTGATAGGAGAGCACAGCTGTGTTAAACATTATACCCCTGTTTTCACAGACAAGCGGGAACTCCACCAGTGGCAGTTTCCACACAATGGAAAAAGGGAATATGAATGTTGGGAATACTGAAATTACCCTGCTATATTCACTGTATTACACACTAGGGATGGACATTTTTGTGAATTTTTCATTTCAAGTACTGATAGGTATTTATTTTGACAGTCTGGATGGGATGTTATCCTAACGCTAACCAGTCAGAGCTTAGTTACCACCCATGATGCCATAACCAATCAAAATATATATATATATATGGTCACAGTGATCATCGAGTACTTGGAATTGACAGCAACGATCGATCATGAAAACGATGATTGCATTGACTTTAAAAAATGATTGCCGTCAAGTCTGAGTACTCTAGTACTCACACACATCCCTATTTAACATGTACACACACACTATCGAGGTGTATGTACTGATGTATGATGTATGTGCTGCATTGACGAAGTCTTGCTCAGAAATGCTCTCAAACATCTTTTCTCAGTCAGAAAACGTTAGTTTATGCAGTTTCATGAATAAAGCTGACCCACATTAAAAATGTTTCACATGCATTAAAAGGAATGTTATTTGCAATGCAATTTCAATCGCCATGCCGGTAGAATTAGGAAAATGGTATTGTACATGTATTTACAGTAACCCTCTGGCAGTTTGGATGCAAGGCTTTCAGCAATGAAAGGATTACTCAATAAGATCAACACACAGACACACATACACAGGGAGAGAACTGTGTATTAAAAAATAACATTATAGAACATTAAAAAATATCAATAAATGCTGTTAAAATATACTATTCATTGTTAGTTTATGTTAGTTATATATAAAACATTAAAAAAAAAATTTTCCTTTAAAGATTAAAAATGTATATATTGTATATATATTATTAAATAAATAAATAAATATATATAATATATATATATATATATATATATATATATATATATATATATATATATATATATAAATATATATATATATATATATATATATATATATATATAGTAATGCTATATATAAGAAAATATATATAGTAATGCTTTTAAAGCATTTATACAATAATTATGTAAACGTTTTCTGACAGTACAGTACATATCAACTAATTCTATGCATTATTTTTCATTCTTATAAACTCAGATAGACCTGAATAGGATTAGAGTTAAAAAGATTCTTTAACCTATGAGGTCATCTTGTGGTCATCCCTGGTATTACAGTCTTCGTGTCCCACTTTACTTGTGTGATATTTCTAATATTTTTGGGGCCTTTGAACATGCTATATTTATGAAACTAACCATGTTTCCTAGGAATGACCTGTTCTTCATACGTAAAAAGTTTTAAAAAGTTAGGATAATGCATTTTAAAGATATAAGAAAATTACTGTTAATTTCATAAATCACCATGTCAACACCGTTCAAAATATCCAAAATCCGCTCGCAATTTAACATCTTCAGTATCTTGGCATCATGTTGACAAAGTTTGGTGTGAACTACTTTTTCCTGCTTGGAGGAGGATGAATTTATATTTATAATAAACAAATAATAATAATCCTTAGAAGAACAATAGGGCTTTGCCCTTTTAGGGCTTCGGGCCCTAATAATAATCCTACGATTATTATTATTATCTGTCAAAAATAGACTAGGCGCCTAACTTTAGTGATGCAGTGCAAAGAACCACTTCTGTGGCGCTTATAAACACAAGCACTGACTAGAGATCATGTTGAGTGGGAGGGGGTGTTTCAGGTGGGAAGCACGCAATCTGTGACTGCGTGCAGTTGCTGACCCTTGCGAAAGCGTGGAATCGCTTTCTTATGTGTGCAGTTTTTCCGATATGATATTTTATGGTAAAACAATTTCCTGGACTACTTTGTTTCTTGAATCCATGGAAAGAAGCAGCAATCACTTAAATATCAGGTATAATTTACTTGTTTCACTTGTTGAACAGAATTCAGAAAACAGTTTTCAGGAATGACACAAAGTCTGTTCACGTCTCTATGGTTAGGTCAGTGTAGTCAATAATGTGCTTTTGACCTTCATTACGTATGTTTTGACGATACTGTGTTGTAAACAAAATACAAATAGTCTAAAACTCCATTCTTTGAATCTCTCACCGTTTCTACCTGACAGTCACAGTCTCACTGATGGGCCATTAGAGGAGGGCCTTTTGTCTCTCAGGTGTGAATCACTAAATATTCATGGCCATTGTCACTCCCTCACATATTCCCTTTTGATCATAAAACATGCCTTATAAAATTTAAATCAACATATTGTTTTCTGTAAACAAGTGAATGAGATGATTTTCACATCATATTGTAGAAAAAACTCTAGCCTACCACATCCAGTTCTCAAAAGTCTTGTGAACAAATGTTCTGAATGTGTTTCATGGCCTTATTTCAGTGACTTAAACATTTTAGTTTTTCACTAACACAAAAACACAAACATGCACATTAATGTTGCTTGGATATTATTGTAGCCCAGTTTGTGCTGATTACTATGTAATCAGACTTTAGCCATTAATGTTTTTAAGATACTGAAAAAAGCACAAATGTCAGGGCATGTCAAAACTTCTCCAGGGTGCCAAAACACCCTCAGACCCCAGAGGGTTAAGTATTAAAATGTGATGCTTAATTCACCACACACTAGTTTTGCTACAGATAACTATTATACTGTTATTTTAGCAACACCCTAAGCAACCACTTAGAACACCTTAGCAGCCACCTATCAATGTTCTGGGGGTAATGCAAGTATGATGACATCTATTTGGCATTGTAAAAACAGTGTCAGTCAGATCCATTATAAAACAATGTACACACATGTAACAACTCGCTGATACAGGTGCTAGATGAAAAATAAAATGAGACCCACCTTATCCTTTTGCTGTGAAAACCCATACAAAAAAATCCCAGTTACCACACACAGTGAACACAAAAGGCTTTGTTACACTGAGCTCCACTTACAAAAGCCTCTAGCTGAGGTGTGTGCTTTTAAATAAACAGTTATTTGGGACATCTGACACTGGGGTACGATCACCGCAAGTCAACCTGAATGCAGTTCACATTGCTAATGATGAATTCTGAACATTTGTTTTTACGTACATTTTACGTAAACGTCAAGCCAGTATGAAGTACCATATTTTTATGTACCATCTACCCTGCTACTTAACTCAAATAGCCTACTTTAATTAGGTCATGACATGGTAAATGCTATTCGTTCTATATATATATAGCATAAAAAGAAGATTAACCTGCAAGTGTGCGTCATGGTGCATAGACTGGCATCTCACATCCATGAGTTATGGGAGTCATTGTGCATCATGCATTAGTGTGAGTGTAAAGGCATGAATGCATAAGAAGAGGATTTTCTTTTCATTTGTTTTTTTTTTTTTCAGAAAAGCAGTTAATTCAGCATAGTGAAGCCTTTCATCCACTGACATCCATTAAAACCTATCTGACTATAAAGCCCTTTAAATAAATATATCTTCATTTCCTTCTCCACAAGAAATTATCTTGTGATTCTTATTAGGTGGGGGTCATGTTTCAGGATTCTTTACCTTTGCAAAGTCACTGAGAACCAGACACCTTGAACTTCTGGAGACTCCAGGTAGTTTGCAGTTCTGGAAAAGTTTCCTGATTGTTTAAGTCTTGGTTTAACACCTAATTATGCACCTTAATTCTTAAAGTCTTTTTGCACTTAATATCTTTTCTCTTTAACCTGTTTTTGTGTCCCTGCTGCCCAAATGAATATTTCGTCCAATGTTCAAACCTCAATTTTGCAATTAGAATTGCATCCTTCTCATGGGCATATAATAGTTTTTGACTTTTCATTGTGAGTTAAATCTCTTGTTCTCTGAGAGAAGGGAATGAGAAATTATGTCATTAGTAGTAATCTTTTCATTTGAAAATATGCAACAATTCTAACCCAATACTAACCACCCTACAAAAGGAATGAACCTGCACACAAGCCCTTTTTGACAAACCTTAAATGTCAAGCAAGTCAAAGCAAAACTACTACTACTACTACGACTACTACTACTAATAATAATAACAATAATAATAATTATTATTATTATTTCAAGTAAATTTTAACCTTACAAAATAAAATTTGCATTGTTATCTGGAGATTCTGGTTTAATTCAATTAGGTCTGGTTCTTACTGAGTTCCAATTCCATTTGCATTCCTTAAGGATTCCTTCATGCCAGAAGAAATCTGCTATGTCAACAGGTTAACACAAGTAGACACACTAAGCTGTAAGCACATTCTACATAAACAGCTTTAACCCACCATCAACCCACATAGCGGACATTGGAGTTCCCCGTTTTCCAGTTAAACCTGATACAAATGTAGCAAAGCTTCAGCATTATACAGATAAACTGTATTCCCAAATAACACAAAGTTATGACATCACGCACCTCTATCCATCTCTGTGCCTCACGAACAGCAGGTTCGGGCGCCGGATCGGTGTAATGATGATGATTATGATGAGCCTGCAGAAAAAGATTCCGACCAGCATCTGAACCTGAACTCGCCATTTAGAACTGGTGCCTTATTTAAAATCCCACCTCACGCCCGATGTGACATAAAGTAAAGCAACTCGCCAGGTGAAGTTATTTGAGGTCTCCGTGTGTGTCGTGACGCAGAGCTTCTCTTCTGCTGCACGCGTGGATAACATGAGAGTCGTTAGAGCACCGCGGTGCGGCTAAGATAACCAATCAGAACGCAGTATCGTTATCCCAGCACGGCCCACCAGACCAAACAGCCAATAATCAAAGTTGAACTTCACTTCCCAGCACCGCCCAACTCACAAGCCTACTTTACACACCCTGCTCCATACATAGACATATATAAATACTTAATTCATATATCATAAGTACTTTATATCATAAGTACTTTATTAAATAGGTAAATGGAACACATTTTAAAAACAACATCAAACATTTGTTTTACTTTATAATCTACTTACTAATTTACAAATATTATTTTATTTAATTCTACGTCATAAAATTACATTACAAACAGTAAACTAACCGATTAATGTTTATTTTGTTACTGTGATTACTGGTGGTCCCTTGTAAACAATATCATAAAATCAGGTGTTTCTGTATTATAAATACTCAGATACAATAAAGATAACTTTGTAGCACTGTCATAAAATGACCCAATAAATATTAGTAGTGTTTGAACTAATGTTACGAAATAAAATCGTTCACTGGTGAGTCTAATCAGTGACTATATTGCCATTAATTTTAACCTCTGATTAGATCTCCTCGGATCAGATACAGTATTGCCATCTAGGGGATATTACGGGGTACTGTTAAAAAGGGTCTGAAAATGAGCTGTCATTCTGGACGTTGTCTCTGATTAGTCAGACAGATACGATTATTTTGCCTAATATTTTCTCTAATTTAACCGTCAGTGTTTTTTATGTATATTTTGTCATTTCTTGCCATTTTTAGAGATTAAATTGTTGTCACATATGTTGGCGTAGCACATAGACTGTAGCACATAGTCAAGTATTGCGTGTTACTTTTCTAAGCACTGATACTTACGGACCAATCACAGTCGTTTCTGAATAAGGATAATTTAAATATTTATTTCAGACAGAAGTCCGTAAGATGTAAGTTTTACATGCATTCTAAATCATAAACATCTTAAAGACATGTAATAGACGTCTATTTGACATCTGATAGGAAACGTCCTATAGACGTATTGAAGATGAGCAAACACTAAAAAAAATACATCTTCCAGATGTAAATGCAGACATCAAATAGACGTTTTCGTGATGTTTGTGTGTTTCTAGGCATAGGCGAGCTAGGCGGTCGCCTAGGGCGCCACCAGTTGGAGGGGACGCCAATGAGCGTACATACTGCCACTACATTTTATCAGGGTTGTGATAAAGAGTGCCACAGTCACCCTGAAATATGACTGCTGCCCCCACTGGATCCCTTAACATTACGGGGCTAGAGTACAGTCAGTCTGACGATGCCTGTATGGCATTAGATCAGAGTGCTGTCAATTGCTGGCTGATTATTGCATGCAAAGTTTTCATTTGAAGCACTCAACCATAGACATATAAATGCCTATGGCCTCAACAACACCATTAGATCAATGGGCTCAGTCAGTGCTTTGGCAGGGTAAGGTTTTTTTTTTTTCTTTTTTCGCCATGCAATAAAGCTCAAAGGCAAATCTAAAATATTGGTACAGTAAATAAAGTGCACAAAATCAGTATTTTATTTAGGCAGTATTTGTGGCAGTCGAGAAATCATGTTGCGAAATTGGTCCAAAAGGTGTACGTTTTTGCGCCAATCCATTGTTAAAGGATGGGTGTGTTGTGTAATATTCACATAAAAACAAATTTAACGCATCTGTCACGGATTGGCCAGGCTCTAACCTCAGTCACACCCAGTGATCACAATCACCTGAGTACTAATTATTTCACACCTGCACCTCATCACCAGCACCCTTCATAAGCACACACCGCACAACAGTCATTGTCTGGGCTCATCCTTACGATACGGACTCACTGTGCTTCTCTCTACGAGTTCACAAACCTGATCCTTACCTGCCGTTACTTACCTGCATCTCTTGTGTTCTAGTCCTGTCGTCCTTGTCTCCCAGTCCTGTCAGCGGTGTGTGTGCGTTCAGCCGTTCTCGTCAACCTGGATCATCTGCAAAAGGAAAAAGATCGATCATCAGCGCAGTATCCAAACTATTCCAATCAAGTCTTCAACAGTTTACTCCCCTGTCAAGCCTCATCCATCTTCATCTCTCACCTGTGTTTATTCAATAAACTGTTTTACGATTCACTTACCTGGTGTTCCATCTGCTTCTATGACAGAAGCTCAGACCTAGAAGAGACATTGCAGCATGAGCACAGATGATCCTTTTCAAGAGCTGGTGGATTCGCTTCACAGGGTTCTGCTGCGCCCAGCCGCCACCGTGTTGCCTCCGACAACCGGCGAATCATCACCCTCACCGAGCACTTCTTCACCTCCGGTTCCGTCTAGTCCCATGGCTCAACCAGCGCCCTACTCTGGCCGGGCGGAGGAGTCCAACAGATTTCTGTTACAATGCTCATTAATTTTCACCATGCAGCCAATGCAATATCCAACCGATCAATCTAAAATTGCCTGCATCATTTCTCTACTTTCAGGTCCAGCATTACAATGGGCAGAAACTCTCTGGCTCCAAGCCGGGCCGGCCACTCGATCCATCCAGACTTTCATCGCACATTTTAAAGAGGTCTTCGGTCAGTCTGATACGGCCATTTCAGCGGGAGAACAACTCTACCATCTCAAGCAAGGTACTATGTCAATTCACGAATATTCCCTGAAATTCAGAACATTGGCCGCTGCGAGTGGATGGAACGAGCGGTCACTACTAACCACCTACCGGCTAGGCTTGGAGCCCAAACTTTGCTTGCAACTGGCTGCAAATGATGATCATCAAGGATTGGAAAGATTCATCCAACATTCCATTCGATGTTCAGATCGCATGACATCCTATCTCTCCGACGATACCGCACTCCTCCGTCTACCACAACAGATTTCCCCTCCAGAACCAGCCACCGAACCCATGATTCTTGATTCTGGTACACTGTCATCTGCTGAGCGGCAGAGGAGGCTGACCCGGGGTCTCTGCATGTACTGTGGGGCTAGTGGACATATGAGGCTGAACTGCCCGTCACGACCAAAACGAGCTTGGGTGAGTGTCATTCAGTCAGACACTGAAAAATTGCCTCCACTGACCACTAATGTTATGGTAACTACTGCCTTGTTCTCTGTTTCAGTCACAGCCCTCATCGACTCCGGGTCAGCTGGCAACTTCATCTCGGGAACCCTCTGCTGCCAGCTCAAGCTCCGCACCTTTGCCACGTCAAACAAGTACAAGATTCATTCAATAACTGGAGAACTACTTTCTCGGAAGCAAGTACAACGCCAATGTGACGTCATTCAACTCCAACTCGGCTTACTTCATAAGGAGAAGATTCAGCTGCTGGTTCTGGAGGGCACTACTGTTGACATCATCCTAGGGCGCCCGTGGCTGGCGAAGCATGATCCCATCATCTCTTGGGGCTCTGGAGAAGTATTAAATTGGGGAAAGGATTGCGCCATCAATTCGGCGGCCCTGGAACAACTCCGATCTGCACAAATTTTCACTAAATTGGACCTCCGCAGCGCATACAACCTGATCAGAATACGTGAATGGGATGAATGGAAGACGGCATTCGTGACCCCTACTGGCCACTATGAGTATCAGGTCATGCCCTATGGTCTAGTAAACGCCCCCTCTGTCTTTCAGAATTTTATTCATGAGGTCCTCCGGGAATTCCTTCACCACTTCGTCATCGTCTACATTGACGACATTTTGATTTATTCACGGAGTGAGGCCGAACATCTCCATCACGTTGCGGAGGTCCTGCAAAGGTTACGAGAGCACCAACTATATTTGAAGGCTGAAAAAAGCTCATTTCACCAAAGGTCAGTTCAGTTCCTGGGATACGTCACTGAACGCCACGGGGTTCGTATGGACGAGGGGAAGGTGGGTGCTGTTGTCTCCTGTCCCAAACCTAACACAATTAAAGAGCTTCAAAGATTCCTGGGATTTGCAAATTTTTACCGCAGATTTATTCAAGGTTTCAGTCACATCACGAATCCACTCACCACAACTTCCTGAAAGGACATCCTAAAACCCTTAACTGGACAACCGAAGCATCTACAGCCTTTGAAACACTGAAGAAAGCCTTTACCCAAGCTCCACTCCTGACTCATCCTGACCCAGATCTCCCTTTCATTGTGGAAGCAGACGCATCCACCACTGGAGTTGGCGCCGTTCTCTCACAACATCATGGAACTCCTCCACGACTCCATCCATGTGCCTACTTCTCCAGGAAGCTCAGCCCAGCAGAGAGGACCTATGATATTGGAAACAGGGAGCTACTGGCCATCAAACTTGCCTTAGAGGAGTGGCGACATTGGTTGGAGGGAGCCAACCACCCGTTTCAGGTAATCACGGATCACAAAAATCTGCAATACCTTCGCGATGCTAAACGACTCCGTCCCCGACAAGCCAGATGGGCCCTCTTTTTCACCAGGTTCAATTTCTCCATAACTTACCGTCCAGGATCAAAGAATGTCCGAGCAGATGCCCTCTCTCGTCTCTCTGAAGGTGAAACCAGTACTGAAACTCCTTCCCACATAATCCCTGCCCATCTGATCGTTAGTCCCATAGATTGGACAGAACCTCCAGCCGTCGCCACTCCCGAACCCAGGATTCCGCCGGGCTGTCCTCCAGGACGCCAGTTCGTTCCTCCATCTCAACGGGTAAATCTGATCCATACTACTCGCGTATCCCTGGGCACGGGGCATCCAGGGGCCAATTACACTCTCTCGCTGCTATCCGACCGCTTCTGGTGGCCGGACTTGGCAAGGGATGTGAGGAGGTATGTCCAGGGGTGTAAGAAGTGCGCCATGTCCAAGAGTCCACGTCACCTTCCAGCTGGTAAGCTCCATCCCTTGCCAGTACCGAACCGCCCCTGGTCACACCTAGGAGTAGATTTTATGACTGATCTCCCCGTTTCTGATGCGAATACCTGCATACTGGTCATAATCGACCGTTTCTCTAAGTTCTGTCGTCTGATACCACTCAAAAGATTGCCCACAGCCCTGGAAACAGCAGAGTGTCTCTTCAATCATGTCTTCCGCTATTACGGACTCCCTGAGGACATCGTATCAGATAAGGGTCCTCAATTCATATCCCGAGTCTGGAAGTCGTTTTTTAAACTCCTAGGTGTGACCGTTAGCCTCTCGTCTGGATATCATCCTCAGACCAACGGACAGACAGAGAGGAAAATTCAAGAGGTGGGGCGGTTCCTTCGAACCTTCTGTCATGGTCACCAGAACTCCTGGAACCAGTTCTTGGGTTGGGTGGAATACGCCCAAAATTCACTGCGGCAACCTTCCACGGGACTCACACCATTCCAATGTGTTTTAGGTTTTCAGCCACCTCTCTTCCCGTGGAATGGAGAACCATCGGATGTCCCCGCAGTGGATCACTGGTTCCGGGAGAGCGAGAGAGTCTGGGACGCCGCTCACCACCATCTGCAGAGGGCAGTGAATAGGTCCAAAGCTGTCACCGACCGAAGAAGAATCCCAGATCCCACCTTCACTCCTGGTCAGAAGGTCTGGCTCTCCACTCGAGACATCCGCTTACGCCTGCCCTCCAAGAAGCTAAGTCCCAGATTCATTGGTCCCTTTACCATCCTCGAACAGGTCAATCCCGTCACTTACAAACTTCAACTTCCACCTCAATACAGGATCCATCCCACGTTTCACTGTTGAAACCCTGTCACAAACCTCTGCTTCCCTCCAAAGAGCCTGGCCATGAAGAGGAACCCCCTCCTCCGATGGTGCTAGAAGAAGGATCTATATACTCCGTCAAAGAGATTGTGCAGTCCCGGCGTTGTGGTGGTCGTCTCGAGTACTTGGTCGACTGGGAGGGTTATGGACCAGAGGAAAGGTCATGGGTCCCACGTGATGACATCCTAGATCCCACTCTCATCTTGGAATTTCACGCAGCTCACCCTGAATATCCGGCACCTTGAGGTAGAGGTAGACCACCTCGGCGCCGGAGGTCCCGGCCCTCAGGCCGTGGGGAGGGGGGTAATGTCACGGATTGGCCAGGCTCTAACCTCAGTCACACCCAGCGATCACAATCACCTGAGTACTAATCATTTCACACCTGCACCTCATCACCAGCACCCTTCATAAGCACACACCGCACAACAGTCATTGTCCGGGTTCGTCCTTACGATACGGACTCATTGTGCTTTTCTCTACGAGTTCACAAACCTGATACTTACCTACCGTTACTTACCTGCATCTCTTGTGTTCTAGTCCCGTCGTCCTTGTCTCCCAGTCCTGTCAGCGGTGTGTGTGTGTGTGTGTGTGTGTGTGTTCAGCTGTTCTCGTCAACCTGGATCATCTGCAAAAGGAAAAAGATCGATCATCAGCGCAGTATCCAAACTATTCCAATCAAGTCTTCAACAGTTTACTCACCTGTCAAGCCTCATCCGTCTTCATCTCTCATCTGTGTTTATTCAATAAACTGTTTTACGATTCACTTACCTGGTGTTCCGTCTGCTTCTATGACAGCATCCTTACGGGAGTGTTGAAATGCTGCAATAGGGTCTGGTTGCAGACATGCATTTTCAGACCTGCACTCTCAGACAACAGCACTTCCACAAGTGACGTCACTTGCAGTCTTTTTTATTTTTAATTTAATTTTATTTATTTACTATTTTTTTTTAAATTGAATCTCTCAACATATTACAACAGTAGCCAGGTGCCATCACTTGCAATCACCACTTGCACTCTCTGCTCCCTGCGACGTCACTTGCAATCCACACAAATTGTGCGTGTTGCCAACGGAGACAAGACGCTGTAGTGGTTAAACAATTAAAACTAACTTAATAGCATAAAGTACAGGGTCATGCAAGTCATCTGTAGGAGATAAAGACAAGACCCACAAATCCGTGGCCACAGAACAGCAGAATATGAACACAATATGCAAAGTCTCTCATTAAGCGTTTTCCTCCCGTAGAAAACCATTAACACTTAATATTAATGTATTAAGATAGTGCTATTAAAAGATAAAATTTGTTATATAGTTTATTAATATAATGTATATCTAGACTATATGGTGTTTTCCTCTGCAAAACGTGGCATAATGTGGCATAACGGATTAAGATGATAAAGGCTAAACTCAATATGCCCCTATTCATTATTAAGACAAGGCAAGGCAGTTTTATTTCTAAAGCACATTTAAAACGGCGACTGCTGACCAAAGTGCTGTACAATAAAAACATAACTTCACAAAAACTTATACAGACAGCATAAAATAGTCAAAGAATTAAACAAAATTAAAAAATAAAACATCCCCAACAGTCCAATACGATAATAATAACAATAACAATAATAATAATAATAATAATAATAATAATAATAATAATAATAATAATAAGATAAATAAAATAGAAACAAATTAAAAAGTAAATAATAAGATAGGTCATAATATCAACAAACAAAAGTCAAAGTAGAAATAATAATAAAAAATAAAAACATGGAGAGAGATACAATATAAATATCACAAGTGTAACATATTTAACAGATAAAATATGTCATAACAATCAGCACTTATCAAATCAAATCCTGTGGTACTGTTTTTATATAATTCAAAAAGGGGTCCAAGATTTTATAAATAATTCACTCCTGTCCCTCATAGAATATGTATTCTTTTCTAACGGTATACACAACTGTACACCTCCAACAACCACAATCCAATCGGCACCTCAATGTCTGCTTTCCATTCCAGTGCAATACATTTCTTAGCTATTATTAACAACATTTCAGTCAGCTTAATTGGGTGACTAAGTCGGAGGTTAGAGTTGGTAAAATTACCTAGTAAACACACCTTTGGATCCACTGGAAAATTCATGAATTTGTGATATAATGTTACATACTTGCCCCCAAAACACCATCACTTTTGGGCACAACCAAGTAGAATGTAAAAATGTTCCCTCTTCTGTACCACATCTGAAGCAAAGGGGTGAGATGCTGTTATTAAATTCATGCAATCTGGATGGAGTATAATAAAGTTGGTGTAAAAAATTAAATTGAATTAAAATATATCTGGAATTCAAAGTTGAAGTGACCCCATCTTTACATAATTGACCCCATAGGTCCCCATCTTTTCTTATCTCCAAATCCTGCTCCCATCTACTTTTGGATTTGTCTGCATCATCTAAAGGTTGACTTGAGATCAGAGCTTCATAGATTCTAGAGATTGTTTTATACAGCGGTTTATCAGAATAGCAGATTTGCTCAATTCCTGTCAAATCAGGCATCTTAGGAAAACTTTTTAATTTGACCCTTAAACAATCTTGTAATTGCAGATAACTAAAAAATTCTTTATAAATTAATTATATTTTTCCTTTAACTGTTCAAATGACAGTTTTGAACAAGTTTGAACTGAATGAATAATCATGGGATTACAGGTTTTCTTTTGATCAGTACATCATCCCATGTATACACTATACTGATAGGACATTCTTCTTTTATCTCAAATTTCTCCATATTAAGACAGGAGGGAAAAGGGGTACTGGCAAACATCTGGGCCATATACCTGGATTGGGCTACCCAATAATACATTTTAAAATTGGGAAGCCTCAGTCCTCCTTGGTTGTAATCTAAAGCCAATTTATCAAGGCTGACCCTCTGAGTTTTACGGTGCCAAATAAATGATCTAATCAATCCATTAAGAGTAGTGAAAAAGTATTTAGGGATGGAAATTGGTAGAGATTGAAACATGTATAAAAATTTGGGCAAAACCCTTTTAACTGCATTTATTCTACCAAGTAATGTGAGGGGTAGATCCATCCAATTAGTTAAATCTCTACCCACTTTTTCTAAGAGACTGGCCAAATTAAGTTTATAAAGATTCTTTAAATTACCATCTACTTGTATACCTAAATATTTAATACCAGTGGGTGAGCACTTAAAATAGAAACCATCCAGTGCAGTACAGTCAAACCTTGACAATGGTAAAATTTCACTTTTGTCAATATTAACTTTATACCCAGAGAAAGTGCTATATAATTGTAAAATATTCTGTAAGATAAAAAAATCTCTTTGGGATTAGTAAGAAATAAAAGAATATCATCAGCAAATAATTATATTTTATGAGTCTCTGGGCCAATTTCAAAGCCCTTTATTTTAGGATTGGATCTGGTAGCCTGAGCTAGAGGTTCGAAAGCCAGAGCAAAGAGAACTGGGCTTAGGGGGCATCCTAGTCTACATCCTCTGTACAAAGGGAATGAAGCAGAAATAATTCCATTTGTAACAATTTTTGCCTTAGTGATTTTATAAAGTGATTGAATTAGGTCAATATTTGCTGGTCCGAATCCAAATTTTTACAATACCTCAAATAGGTATGGCCATTTGACCCGATCAAAAGCCTTTGGGTAGATAAAAAGAAATAATATATATGAGTATGCATATCATGAGGATGTGAATAAAAAGAGTACCCTCTATCTTGTGGATGTTTCTGCCTCCAAACATCAGTTTAAATCTTTCATAAAAGCAGTGGTGGATTTAGCAGCTTTAGAAAAGAGGCACTGGTTTAGTTGAAGATCTATCAAGTATGTTGTCTAGACAAAAAGTCTCCGCCAACCAGCAGTGAGCCTGATGATTGAGCAATTTGGAGCAAAACATTTTGCATAAACAAATGATCATCAATATTCAGAGCATATATATTCAACATCGTCCACTGTTCAGAATATATATGCCCTTGTATCATTACATATCGTCCTGAACGATCGAATACCGATTTTGTAACTGTGAAAGGGATATTTTTATTTATCAAGGTAGCAGGTCCCCTTGACTTAGAGTTAAACAAGGATGCAAACACCTGACCCACCCATTCCCTTTTTTATTTTTGATGCTCAGAGTCTGTTAAATGTGTTTCCTGCAGGAAAACAATTTCTGCCCCCAGCTTTTTAAGGTACATATAGACTCTTTTTTTCTTTTAATGGGGCTATGCAGACCCTTTATATTAAATGTCACAAAATTCAAAGGTTTTATAATCTATGATATCCAATTTATCAAACAGAATACCCTCATAGCAAATTAACACCAACCAGATCAATCCAATATTACCACAGATTTGAGATGTTAAGATGTATCTCTCAGAAAAACAGACAATCAAAAGAAGAAAAAACACATATGAACACAAATATCCTAACATAGCTGCTGAACCAGAACTATACAGCAGCGAAGGAAAGAAAATTCAGTTGAGAAACAATTAGCTCGCACTACTTTTCTTAAGCAAAAATAAAGGTCTAACCACAAGCTCTCCTTGATATAAACACTGATAGAGGAAACAATTATTTATAAGGACTAATCCCCCAAACCTATTGGTATCAATTTCAAATCTAATCAAGTTCAGTCATTTGCAAAAGAAAGAATGTTCATAACAGTCTTTAGTCAATAAATCAGGTGAAGTGTCTCATATTGAAGTACAAAAATACAGACACATACAATTTTTTTTTCAGTATACAGTGCATCTTTAGACATATTGTTGCTGTCTGGCACAGATTTGAGTTGTGACAACAAGTCCTCCAGATCGGCTTGTGTGTAGTGTGGGAGTGATACTTTTACAGGAAGCAGATGTCGCCGATTCCTCTTTACCATCGGACTCTACAACATACGATCTGGGCTTGGTGAGAGTGCTCCTAACAACCCCAATCTTGTCGTGTCCTTTTGTTGTTTGCATCCTTGCCACTTGGGAGAGGTAAGTTCATGCAGTGGAGAGAGTGGCTTGCTCCTTTTATCAAAGAACCTTTTTTGCATTTGTCTCTTTTTGGAAAGTTGTGCTTCACAGTGTCATTTGACCTTGGCTTCATCATCTGTTTGCTGATGGGCATGTTGGTAAGTGTTACCCTGGACATCAGTCTCTTTGCCGGTAAGCCCAGTTGCACAGACTTTATCTCGAGGAATGTTGCAGATGTTCAACAAATTTAGAAACAAGTCTATCCAATCCCTCTTAGTGGTTTCAAGCAGGCACTTTGCACTACGAATGGATCTTTTTGTGCCAGCCGTGTTTGATGGTGTTGCACAGACTTTGCAGAGAGCTGTCTTTTTTCATTGTGTTGTCTGAGCTCTTGCAGTCGGTTGATTGAAATCATTTGGATAGCCATCACCTCAAATTCCTCCTCATCTTTGAGATCTTTTGTTGTTACTTTCTTGGGAGCACGTGCCACATAGAGTTGCTTTCCTTTTTTGTAAGTAAGAATCAGATTGAACTTGTGCAGCTTCAAGTCGTGCCAGAGTAGTATGTAGAGGTTTGTTCAGAATCATGACAAGGGGTTGATGGTCTGTTTCCACCAAGACCGGTTCATGGGTGTAGTCATAGAACTTCTAAAAGGTGAAGAGCACTGCCAATAGCTCATTTTCGATTTGAACATACCTCATGTCTGTTACAGTGAGAATGCGTGAGGCATAGTTTATAGGCTGATCATTCTGTAGGCATGCTGCGCCTAATCAATATTGAGAAGCATCACATGTGATGGTTGTGACAATGCCACATAAAGGACATGTTTTACCACTCTGTATATAAAAGTACATTGGTGTGTTTGTCTTAAAAACTGAGACTCTCCTGTCATGTAAGCGATCACATGACAGGTAGTAGGAAGTAGCCTCTTCACATAAAGTAGCAGTATAGCCTAAGATGGAGGCCTGACACCTAACCCAGGAAGCAGGTCACTATTTATTTATTGCCTTGTTGTGAAGGAATGCCTTGTGGATTTCCTTACCAACCAGGACTATTTTGCACTTGCACTTTACTGGAGTAACACATCTACTGGATTGTATATACACAGGTGTACACTTTGGTCTATTACACATGGAGTGCTGTTGGACTTTTTAAAGGGTATGAACTGAAAGACTCTTTTAGCAGTCTGACTATTCTCAATGTATACCGTGTTGTTTTAGTTCTGTGTCACTGTTTTGTGAATCACAGTGTGCTGGGGCCGGTACTAATATTTCCGCAAGTGGCAAACCTGTTGCATTATTTGTTCAGATATTAAAAGCAGGGAATGTGTCGTATCAGTTATATCCATTGCTTCTGTATTCTAAGTCTTGCATTCGATGCATTCGATGACGACACACACAAACCAGGATGACACCGGAGACATCAACAGCCCTGATCAGCTGAGAAAAACAACAGGAGTTGATAACAGGCAAATCATAAAAGCTGTGAAAATGAGCCATTAAATAATGTCTGTGGGGTGATGCTCTGACAATCTGCTGTCCACAGGAGACTTTGACATAGAATTACTGAAGCTATACAGCAAGATACAAACCTCTGACCAGCACCAAAAATAGAAAGGCAAGATTAGAGTTTGCAAAAGCCAGTAGAGTTTTGGAACAGAGTTTTATGGACAGATGAGACAAAGATTAACCTTTATCTAAGTGATGGGGAATCAAAAGTGTGGAGAAAAAAGGATCAAACTCCAAATGATCCTAAGCATACAACCTCATCTGTAAAGCCGACCACGTTATAAATGTTAATCAAACAACAAAAGAAAAAGAGAAAATCACTCAATGTGGTTCACTGAATCACTTATTAACTTTTATATGAATCACCTTTAATGTATACAGTGAAGATTTTGCAGTGTTTTGTTTTTACATTTATTACTTCTGTAGTTTCTGTAATAGCCTTTAGATAGAGTCCGAAGATCTGAAAAACTTTAAAATATATATATATATTTAAAAAAAAAAAAGATTCTATTTTTATAAATACTATTTCATCTATATTTTTTGATTAATATATTATATATATCATTTTTCTTGTAAGTACTTGGAGTGTTTACTTGCCTTCTGCAAGCTTGAGAATGTTTTACTACTTAGTTTATTAGTTTTTGCTGTATTGAAATTGTTATTATTTTTTAAACATGGTTGCAGTTTATAGCTTCAAAGAAAAGTATTTTTTCTAACATCTTTGCGACAATATATTTTTTTTCAGGCCCAAAACCACCTTGGGTGTGCATGATTTTCTAATAAGTCAATGGCCCGTCATCAATTATTCCTTACATTATGTAATTTCTTGTAATTTACTGTAATTATGTAACTATAAATACATTCACAAATAAAACAATTGACATTGTTTTTCTAGTTGTAAAGGTTAAAAGCAGGGGTGGCCAAACTTGGTCCTGGTTCTTGGTTTAGCTCCAACTTGCCTCAACACACCTGCCAGAGGGGTTTCTAGTATGCCTAGTGAGAGGTGTTTCTAATTGGGGGTGGAGCTAAAATCTGTAAGACCTCCAGGACCGAGTTTGGGTTAAAACAATGTAAAGATACTGACAAACAGTTTCCTTTGACTCTGACTCGACTTGGACTCGGCCCTTTGGGATTCAGACTTGAGTCCGATCACTTTCAGGTAACTTCTGGTCATAATCTTTTGAAACTTTTTTTGGCTGTTTCCATGACTTAAAATACATTATATAAAAACAATGAAGCAATAATGATTGGTTAATTAATAATGATCATAAGGTTTCATTGAATAACACTGTTAAAATACATAATGTAATACAAAATAAACAATTATACATTAAATTATTACAAATGCTCGCAAAAGGCACCAAAGGCCAAGGAATAATGTGAATCTTTAACACTGACCAAACATTTAATGCAGATATTTACTTAATCTTTATTTATTTATTTATTGGCTACCTTGTTGGATAAAAATGCTGCAGCCTCTATAATTTCTTCAACAAAAACATATGGATATCACAACCCTTACAAAAATTTACCAAGTTTTTATCGTAGTAATTCAATTCAAATTCAATTCAAATTTATTTCTATAGCGCTTTTCACGATACATATCGTTGCAAAGCAGCTTTACACCAAATTGACATTTTTACAATACATGTAGTAGTAGCTTGATGTACATATGGCAGAGATGTGTGGTAAAGATCAAGTAATGATGTAATCAAACAGACAAAGAACACTATAAATTAGTAGCAGAATTCGGTAGTGCTGTATGTTTTCAGGGTTGGTATCATCTGAAGTCCTCTGAGGGGTTGGCATCATCTTTTCTTAAGTATTCTGGATCAAGACTGGAGCTTGTGAATTCCTAGTTACCATGGGATGTCAATCCCATGGCAGGAACAGAGAACAAATAGGAACATAATTAGCGTAGCTGCTGTTCAAACTAAGAAAAGAAAGATTTGTTAACCAGAGCTTAAAGATTGATAATGAACATTTGATCAGATATAGCTGCAGAAAAAGTTTATGAGATGCATTATTTGAATGCTTGGCTAAAAAGATGTGTCTTTAAACTAGATTTAAACAGAGAGAGTGTGTCCGAACCCCGAACGTTATCAGGAAGGCTGTTCCAGAGTTTGGGTGCCAAATGTGAAAAAGCTCTACCTCCTTTAGTGGACTTTGCTATCCTAGGTACTACCAACAGTCCAGAGTTTTGTGACCTTAGGGAGCGTGATGGATTGTAGCGTGGTAGAAGACTAGTTAGGTACGCAGGAGCTAAACCGTTAAGTGCCTTATAGGTAAGAAGTGCTATTTTGTAGCTGATGCGGAACCTAATAGGTAGCCAGTGCAGAGACTTTAAAATTGGGGTAATATGATCATATTTTCTTGACCTGGTAAGGACTCTAGCAGCTGCATTTTGGACTATCTGTAGCTTGTTTATTGAAGATGCAGGACAACCACCTAATAGTGCATTACAATAGTCCAGTCTAGAGCTCATGAATGCATGAACTAGCTTTTCTGCATCAGAAACAGGTAACATGTTTCGCAGCTTGGCAATGTTTCTAAGATGGAAGAATGCTGTTTTTGTAACAAGAGAAATATGATTTTCAAAAGACAAGTTGCTGTCTAATATAACACCCAGGCTTTTGACTGTAGTGGAAGTAACAGTACATCCGTCTAGTTGTAAATTGTAAGTCAAAAGATTCTGTGTATTGTTTTTAGGTCCAATAAGTAATATCTCTGTCTTATCTGAATTTAATAGCAGAAAATTGTTGGTCATCCAATCTTTTACATTTTTAACGCACTCTGTTAACTTTGATAATTCAGGAGTTTCATCTGGTCTTGTTGAGATATATAGTTGAGTATCATCAGCATAACAATGGAAACTAATCCCGTGTTTTCTAATAATATTACCAAGGGGCAGCATGTATATTGAAAATAGTAGAGGACCTAGAACAGATCCTTGTGGCACTCCATACTTTACTGGTGATAACTGAGATGACTCCCCATTCAAATAAACAAAGTGGTAGCGATCAGACAGGTAGGATCTAAACCATTTTAAAGCCTGCCCTTGGATACCTGCATAATTTTGTAGTCGATCTATTAGTATGTCATGATCTATAGTGTCGAACGCAGCACTAAGATCAAGTAAAACTAGCAGTGAGATGCAGCCTTGGTCTGACGCAAGAAGCAAGTCATTAGTGATTTTAACAAGTGCAGTTTCTGTGCTGTGATGGGGCCTGAAGCCTGACTGAAATTCTTCATAGATATCATTTTTTTGCAAGAATGAGCACAGTTGAACAGATATAACTTTCTCTAAAATTTTAGACATAAATGGAAGATTAGAAATGGGTCTGTAATTTGCCAGTTCACTAGGGTCTAGTTGTGGTTTCTTAATAAGAGGCTTAATAACCGCCAGCTTGAATGGTTTAGGGACGTGACCTAAAGATAACGATGAGTTGATAATATTGAGAAGCGGTTCTTCTGCCACAGGTAACAATTCTTTTAGTAAAATTGCTACATTTTATTTTGTGTGATTTCTGAATGCTTGAGACAACAAAATCAATCAGACAGCTGCATTAATAAAATCACTGCCATAGGTAATTGTCTAGAGCTACAATTGTAATTTACAAATATATATATATATCAACGTTCTATTTTAGCACTTATAGTTGGTGTTTGTTTGTTTTTTAACTTTCATAATATTTGAGGGAGGGCACAACAATATGTTTCATATGTTTTATTGATTTTAATTGGAATTACTAGCCAAACTCCTTAGTAAGAAGGGGGTGTCCACATACTTCGGGCCCTGTACCCTTACATGGCAAATGCCATATTACCTTACATTTCAATTATTTGCTGGCAGTATGGCTGCTGAGATTCAACTTTTTAACTATGTTTTATTTATATTTTTCTGTGTCAGTCCTTCCAGAATTGCGTCATTTGCTAGCAGTTTTGTGTAATTATTGTAAGGAGCCATCTCTATTTCTCTGAGTTGTTTTGCCTTTTCTTAGAGACTACTTCATGCTGCAGAAAATATCTATTCCTAACAAGAACACAATTAATTCACATTTTGTTGCCAGGTTGCCTCGATTTTTTTCATTTTGCTCTGTTTTCCCCCACAATCCAATGCATAGGTGAATTTGAGTAGGTATGAATGAGAGTGTGAAAGTCTGTGTGAGTGCTCTGATGGTCAGGTTATCTGTCCAGACAGATGGAGAATGGATGGTTGAAAGCTGTCAGTTATTTTTATAGGAATCATACAGTAGAACTATCTAGATTTTTTTTCTAAAATGATTATATTATATAATAATATTATTTTATTACTTTTATGTATAGAAGAAAGAGGATTGCAAGATGAAAGACTTGCGGCGGCCATATCACCCTGTAGCCCAAGTCTGGTTGCCCATTGAAGCTAAGCAGGATTGAGCCTGGTCAGTACCTGGATGAGAGACCTCCTGGGAAACTTAGGTTGGTGCTAGTGAGGCCAGCAGGGGGTGCTTACCCTGTGGTCTGTGTGGGTCCTAGTGCCCCAGTATAGTGATGGGGACACTATACTGTAAAACCTCCTTCGGATGAGACATTAAACTGAGGTCCTGACTCTCTGTGGTCATAATAAATCCCAGGATGTCTTTTGAAAAGAGTAGAGGTGTGACCTCAGCATCCTGGCCAAATTTGCTTATTGACCTCTGACCATCATGGCCTCCTAACGGTCCCCATATACTGATTGGCTTCATCACTCTGTCTCCTCTCCACCAATGAGCTGGTGCGTGGTGGGCGTTCTGGTGCACTATGGCTGCTGTCGCATCATCCAGGTGGATGCTGCATGCTGGTGGCGGAGATCCCCCCTCCCAATGTAAAGCGCTTTCAGTGCCTAGAAAACCACTACAGTATGTAAATGTAATTAATTATTATTATTAATTTAAATTTTTGATGAACACAAAAATATAAAAGTATAATGGCACAAAGGTTGTGTGGTAAATATGTGTGGAAAGTCTATCCTTGAATTTTGAAGTGGGTCAAACCTTGGCATTTCTACTTGTAGGAAGGTAGATGATCAAGTAGGAGTTGGGAGCGCTATTTAAGCAAGAGCTCTTACTGATATATACGCCACCAGACAGTTTATGTCAGGGGTTCCCAACTCTAGCCCTGGTGGTCTGCTTTCGTCCAGAGTTTAGCAGAAAAGTGGACCTTGAGGGCCAGAGCTGTGAATGCTGAAAATGTGAAAAATAAGTTAATGAAGAATAAAGTTATGAACTGGTGTAATTAATAATGTTATTCTATTTGATGTGAATTAGCAAATAATTTTTATTATTATTTCTCTTACCTATTCTCTTATTCTCTTACCAGATGTGATAACACTCAGTACCAGGAGAGGGCGCTCAAACTCAACTCAAATGCTGTTTTGACCTCGCCCTTTTTAGAAGTGATAGATATTGTTCCTTTGTTTCTGGCTACAGTGTCTGCCGCATAGAGAACACTGAGTTATACTTTCTCTTCTTTTCTGTCTCTCATTTACTGTCTATAGATCTGAAGTCTGAAATTAATAGTTGACGCCAAGATGATAATCCAGAATAACCTACTGAACTGTCAAGTCATCATCAGTGCTACATACCCTCACGCAAAGAGTCCTACACACGTACGCACAATCCTTATTTCTGTTTACCGTCACCTTGTGTGCCGCGACTCGTTATTGTGTAGTTCATGATATTGAAACCTCAATTCAGCAGCAATAACACAGATGGGCACAAACACATGAAAATGTTTTTAAAATACAAATACCTCAATTTAAATATATTAAAAAAAGTATATACCATAGAGTGTGGAAAATAATTTATGATGAAAATAAACAAAATAGGCCGCCTACATGTGAAATAGGCCATAAAATTTAGTATCACATGACTGAAATTTATCTGGACCCAGTCAGAAGAAACATTTAATGTGCAACTGCTTAGAAACATTTATTTTCATTTCCCCACCTTCTTTTCCAATGTGGCCCGGTATGAAATAGGAAATTACACTAATGATGGTTAGACTAGCTAATAGCTTGCTGCTGATTGCATGCATTGCGAGACGTAGTTCCTTAACTTTTTTAATGGAAGTTAAAAAACATTGTCTAACTTTCAGAAATCGTATAACTAATATTTCCAATTCTTGTTGTAATCTGTGTGTGACAGATCATGTGTGCTTACTAAGAACGATTTTCAGCAGTGTTGTAAGAGTCAAATTACTACTGTGAACAATTGGACTAGCTTTTGGGATATCGAATTATTTTAATATTAGTGTTGCTGTTGATATGCTCTTCTGAAAGATCTCTCCAAATTTTGGAATCGACTTTCGATTCTGAATGTTTCAAATTTTAAAAAATCGATTCTTTTTACCAGTTCGGAGTACTCCATTTTTCCTACACCTCCTAAAACAAAATGGTGCTACTTAGGAATATTTTCTTATAAGGGGCCTTGGGGTTTAAAGGGTTTAGAACCACGTTATGTTAAGGACATACACTGTATTTGAATGTCGTTTTTTAATCGCCAACTACACTAAGAGACTAAGAGACTCAACCAAAGAACCATACTGGGCTTAACAGGTTGTTTATACGGTAGCGGTGCTGTAGCACCTAAACCACCCTAAAGAACCTCTGAAAAATCGCTGAAGAACCAAAATTTGTGTGTACAGAAACGCAGAAAATGGCTAGATGGAGCCGTTCTCACCTATATCTGCAGCTCGGGTGCACGATCTTGGTGTTGGGGTCTTGTATTAGTTGATAAAGAAAATAAACATTTACGTTTAGTATTTTATGTAGGCTATTTTGAAAATGCTAAAATATCAAACTTATGTATTTTGATACAGATTACACTGATACAGAAAATAAACATTTACATTTAGTATTTTATGTAGGCTATTTTGAAAATGCTAAAATATCAAACTTTTGTATTTTGACACAAATTACATTTATTAATCGAATTCGTGTTTTAAATGTAGGCCCTATCTGAAACGTTGCCCATCTGAAAGTGTGTGTGGTTAAACCATGTCTATTTATTTTGTTGATAAATTTAGATGTGAATATTTCTTTGTAAATAACTGTCAGACAAGCTATTTTAAATGGCAAACATCTGAAATCCTGCGTTCTGCAAAGTGAAAGTAAGCATGTTTTTGGCGTATTGATAACGCGTTTGTATAACCACAGTTTTACTACAAATACCATGGTTAAACTACGGTTAGTATAGCAAAACCTTGATTAATTTGCTGAGTATAACCATGATTTTTGTTTTATTTGTAGTAAAGCCATGGTTAATTTTTACAAGACCAACACTTTTTGTACCATACAGTGTTTTTTTTTAAATATCCGATCTTCATATGTAATTTTATTTGTTGTTTAGTTCTATTTACTCTATATTTGCTCTATTTTCATTAAAATGAAGTATTAGATTAAATCGCCCTAACTATAGTTGGTACAAAGAAAAAAAAAATTATAGCCTATCTATGCTGTGCCGTACAAACAAGTGTAATGAGAGGAGCGGAGATGATGAATGACTTGTCGCCATATGAAAAACTGCAAAATACTGCACATCATGTGGTCGTCAAGACGTCTTCCCACTGACATGTTCTTCCCTCTCTATAACCTTCTCCATTTCCACCTCTCTGACATCCAAAGGCGCTTGCGCCTGCACTGCAGTGTTGTGTGCAACATTGTAATCGTTATCACTTCGGGAGAATAAAGGGTAGACCATTGCTTGATTAGTGAATGTCTTGAACGACAGCTTTTACTTACCCATTGTGTAATCCCCCTAGTGACATATAACTACAAATAAATTGGTGAAACTAAAACCCTGACAACGTAGCTTAATATATGGCTGGTTTGCACAAAAATGTGCTAGTTTATAGTAATATTTAAGAAAAAAATAGACGTTTCCTGGCTATTGAAATAAAGAGTTTTTTATCATTACACAAAAATTATAGGCCATAAGTTTTTTAAATGCTCAGCAACTGCCATTTCAGCTCTCTATGAAAACAGCGACTCTTATTACTTAAAGCGCCTACTCAGGCGTTTTGAGAACCGTATGTAGAAACGAATATCCCTAACCTCACAGGTAGAGAGACCCTCTCAAGAGCTAGATACGTCGTTATCGGGAAATACGGCCCTATTTTTTTTTTTTTCATAACTGCCCCCGTAATTTAAGTATCTGCAAAATGTTCTTTGTTCTTGTTAACTTCTTCCTCCTGTGGCACGAAACTGCTCTGCAGTCTGTAGCATGGCAATGCAAGCATGTTGTATTAGGCAGGAACAAGTGCTTAGATCGCAAACCAGATGGTTTAGAAATATATATGTAGCTAGTTCGCTACAGTGTTATTGTGTTGTTCTGTGTGCATCTTATTAGAATAATAAATGCAGAGTCCCTTACAACGTCACGTGAAATCCGCTTAAATCCATTTTTTTTCATCCCATTAATTTGCTTATTTTTATCTATGCTGATTTAAACAGACGTTTGCGGTTACATTGTACACTCTCAGGTACAAAAGTGAAAATGTACATCTTTGTATCTTACCTACCCCAAAACAGTTCATATTAGTAGCTTAAAGGTACATTGTAGTACTTTAAAAGTATATATTTGTACATTTTCACTTTGTAGTACCACCCCAGCTACAGAACTGTACCTTTTTCTGACAGTGTAATGCTTCATTGTCTTCGATGTTATAAGAATGATCTTCTTAAAAACTATTGTTTAATATATGTAGTCGCAGTGTATATGTCTTCCATTGTAGATATAGATAGATAGATAGATAGATAGATAATATACTTTTTATTTTTAATACCAGGTTTTACTTTTGTACACTGTCAGAAAAAAAAAGGTACAAGGCGGTACCCTAAGGTACAAAAGTGAAAAGGTACATCTTTGTACCTTACCTACCCTAAAGGCTACATTTTAGAACTTTACAAGTACATATTGGTAACTTAAAGGTACATATTTGTACTTTAAAAGTACATATTTGTACCTTTTAACTTTTGTACCTTAGGGTACCGCCCCAGTGGTATGCTTTTTATTTTTATGGGTCTGCATACAATCTACTTGGTCCACTGATTGTGCAACTTAAGCCGTTTTTAAAGGTGCACAGTGACATCTCTACAGACTGAATTTTGAAGATTAAAATAAGAATCAAACCGTTTCTGTTGTCAATCTAGAAGCATCAATATTGAGTGTAATAATCGTCTATTGTAGAAAGCAATAGTCGGAGGGGAAATATGAAAAGCTATGAATATAGTGTCTATATATTTCAGTGTCGTGACAGCATCGTTTACCGGAATCATGTTAGCAGCCCGGTGCCTTGTGCGGCTGTCCATGGTGCTGAATATTCACCCTTTCGGCCGTCCGAAGCTAGTAAAACACTAAAGATCTTTTGAATTAATATTCATATTCCGTCTTTTAGCAATGTTTTAGTTAAAGTAAGTGGATACTTTAAAGAGAAACGGGACAATGTTATTTTTTTAGCATCATAATCGTTTTTATCATCAACAGCCATGTCAATGGTACACCTGAAAAACTATGTGCACATGTAGAAATATTTCCTTCTTAAATATAAGCATCCATTACCTACATATAAATAATTCTCAAATCCTGGACAAAAACGTGTTACATTATGCTCACAAAATAGGTGAAATCATTATAAAATTGGACGGAGAAGACAACATGCAAATAATATAGAAAATAAATACAATGTTTTGCATCCATTCCCTTTTCCCTCCAAAGAATGCGCCAGTTGTAACTTGTAAAACATTATAAAGACTCAGTGAACTACAAGGGGGATGTGGTCTATGTTTATCTAGGACGTCAATACGTTTTAACACTATACAATTTGAGCCACAAAAACACAGCCGTAGAAAGACACACAAAACGTTTACGTATTCCTGTCAACAATGAAGTATGTACTTGTGCCATTTTGAAGAACAATTTGCCTTAGATTAATAGTATGTATGTAGATGAATGTTTGCAGAGCCCCTGGCTCTAAGACTTGGTAAATTTATAGGTAAAAAATATATAACAGAGTGCCACATTTGGCAGTATTCTGTAACACAGACAAGTAACTTGCGCTATTGGTACGTTTAGAGTCAATGTAAACAAATAATTATGGCGCCAAGATATAATGACATGTATAATGACACTGAATAATGACATTGTATCTTCATGAGTCCTTGGTGGGTTTTCTTTGCAGCAGGAGCGCGCATCGCAGTCTATTGGTTAGTTTACTTGAATTAGTCAGAAATTATGTCGACGACCACAGCCAAAACAAAACAGTCCGGATAAGATCACAATGTTAACATAATGTATGGTATTATTATCCAGCTTCTGGTGTAAACCAATAGCATCGAAAGTAGTCGAGTGAGGACCAGAGGTGGTCTCGTCTTTCTGCACCAGTGGGTAGAGATAGAGGGCTCTCTCCTTCTTTTGGCATTCTCCTTTTTCCACTTATCAGTTATCAGTGACTAGAGTAAACGCTTACTTGTTTGTTTGTTGAATCTCGCGGTCGTCGTTTCTTTTCTGCATCAAGCACTAACTCAGAACATGCTGGTCTTTACTAAAGTGGCTTTGGCTCCGTTCTGTCTTTGTAATGAGGACAGAACACTAGCGAACGGTCCGCCCAAAGAGTCCGGAATGGAGGTAATGGTGCCCGGGGCTGAGGCCCAACCTTGACTTGGCGCAGTGCCTCCCATACCAGCCACTGACGTCTTCACCTGTTCAACTGGGCCGTTCCCTGTGGCGCTGACCTGTCCGCCGCTGGGACTTGGTCCACCACAGTTGGAGGTAGGGTTTGGGTTTGGCCCGGGCCCACCAGTGCTGTCAGGATCTGTAGCCTTTGCCTCTTTGCTGTCCTCCTCTCGCGAGTCAGATTTCTTCCCAGACCCGTTCTTTGCTGCAGCAGCTGCGGCAGCGGCTGCACGTTCTTGTTTGCGAAATTTGGCGCGCCTGTTCTGGAACCACACCTGTAGACAATGCGCATCATATAGTTTTTAACATGTTTTACATTACAATGTTTGTGATTCATTGTATTTGCATTAGTACTGACTAATAGGTACTAACACAATGTCATTATGTAGTATGAACGTTGATTACATTAATAAGGAAAAGTATTATTACTATGGCACATAACTGTATTTATATTTGGAAATGTATAGCAGAGAAGCTACGAAGTGATAGTTTCTAAAACAGAAAAAAATACACTGTAATTGATCTTGTATAATATAATATTGCACGATTTTACTTGTACGTTTTTTGTTTTTTTTTGTAAATAAAAGAAATTTTAAAAATCAGTGGATATCCCACCTGCACTCTAGCCTCGGTGAGATCGATCTTTAGCGCGAGCTCCTCTCGTGTGTAAATGTCTGGGTAGTGGGTCTCAGCGAACACGCGCTCCAGCTCTTTGAGCTGAGCGCTGGTAAAAGTTGTCCGAATGCGTCTCTGCTTCCGCTTCTCATTCAAACCTCCGTGGTCAGTGAATAGCTTGTAGGGTACTGTTCAAATACACGAATAAGGTTAGCCATTTGTGTAAGTATAACTGTAATAAATAAAGTACCTAAATATCACCTTAAATCTTTTGAAGTAAAACATGCAACTTGTTGATTCTCATAGCAAGAAATTAAAATAAAATAAGTCAAATAAAGTTTCTAAACTAAGCGTGTTCAGTGGTTACTTTGTTTCATAAATTGTTTAAGATAAGATAAAATCGTGATAAAAGATACGGTTGTGAAAATCCCGAGTCAGCTGTAATCCTGTTATCTGTGAATTGCTGTTAATTAAATGTTATTGGAGACTGGATTGGAAACTTGTCATAAATGCTTCTATATCTTCTATTGTTGCTACTCCAACTTCAATTCCGTGCCAATAATGAGCTTAAGTCCCTGGTTATTTCATTATTTTCGAAGGTTTATGTCTCATCGCAAAGTAAATAAATTATGCCTATCATTTTGGCAGCTTAAGATAATTTTGTTGGCGGTTAGGGTGTGACTGGGATAGTGTAACCCCGTAACTGAATTACCTCTTGCCTGCAATCGCTTCTAACGTGATAAATTCTTTCATTTGTGTAAGCAAATTTCGTTTGGTAAATACTAAACACGTTTCCATTTTCGAAAGCAATCAAGGCGTCCTATATACCGAGGCCATGATTCTTGTGCCTCTCAGCTGGCGAACTAAAGGTGTATCTGGGCTTACCTGCGGCGTACGGACTGCTCTGGTGGTCCCGCAGGGTGCTCAGACTGCAGGAGCCCGGTGTTAGCGAAGGGCACCCGGAGGTGGCCCCAAACGTCGTCCTGATGGGATTGTACTGAAAGCCACTGGCTTGGCTGCAGGAGCTGAAGTCCGCATAGGCTGACGCCAGGCTCGAAGTGTCCATCCCGGCCATACAGGACTCGTAGGCAGAGGAATTGAGGTAAGAATACTCCATTTTATACATTGAAAAGGCTCAGTGGAGAAGGAAAGCTGCACTCCCAAGGAAAAATACACACAAACGTCAAATTTAAATTGGATTAAATTGGCGAGGAGCACATGAAAAAAGCAAGCCAAAACGCAGACGAAGTTGGGGAGCTTGTGACGGCTGAATTTTTACTGGTTTGAAGGAGGCTCGTGCCGTGGGTAGATGTGCACTGCTCGGTGCCTGCTCAAAAACTGCCCTCCTTTATAGGAGCTGAGCCTTGTTTTATGAAAAGCCTCCCAAGGAGCCGCCTAGCCCCAGGTCTCTAGAGCATATAGTCCTCATAATAAACTTGGCTCTTTCCGCTTGGACAATAGCACGGCGTTTGGGTCTTATTGCTAGCGCTTTTTTACATGACAATAACTCATCAGTCTATTGGGCTGGCACTGGGGGATCGGGCTGTCCAACCTCCCTATCATTGATCCCCTGCATCTCTAATTAGAATTTAATACCCCACCATTACGCGCCAGCCCCCTCCACCACATATAGCCCTCTCGCTCAAACCGCCATCTTGCCCTTTAATTCAATCACACCACTTGGAAATAATGAAAGTTGGGTGACGATTCTCCCTGATCCAATTTTCCCCAAGCTTTTAAGCCTTTAAACCGGTGGTATACCTTGGGCTGAATTTTCGATAGTATTTCCCCGTCTCCTTTACTTTTTCCTCTCTCCTTTTATATTTTCTTTTGCACGGCTCTGCTTTGATACTAGCTGGTTTTCAGGAGCTGAATAGAAGATTATTATTAAATAGAAGAGAAGGTTATTATATAATATACACGCTTAATTTAGCAGGATACATAGCCTGTGCAAGCTATATTATTCGGAAGAATGCAACCGGAAATTACGGCGTAATGCGCGTTAGTAATAGCTTAATAATAATAATAATAATAATAATAATTATTATTATTATTGTTGTTGTTGTTGCTATATCATCATCATGATTATTCGAGCAATAGACAGCTGAAATGTTTGGATGTGAAACTAGGATGTTTGACTTTACAAACTGTTAAGTTTACCGCGTGCACAGATATTTTAGGTTAGACTAATCTAGTTGCTCATTTATGTTGTGTAATTGTGTGTGTGTGTGTGTGTTATTTATTTTATTTATTTATTTTTATTTTTATCTATTTGCTTTCTAATTCATTTGTTTATTTATCTTTATTTATTTGTTTTCGTTATTATTGTTTAAGGGCAAGTAATGTTTTGATGAAGGTAGCAATTTCTCGAAAAAGCTTAATCATCAAACCTTTTAACTTCTAAAATTGCCTCACAACGCAATGTTGTAATGGTAACAAGGTTCTTGCGTTGCACCTATGACTTGGGCATAGCACAATATATAAGTCATACCTAATGTACGTAATGTATGCGTAATGTCAAATTAATTATTATTATTATTACTATTACTATTTTTGATGTTATTATTCACGTTATTTTGTATTTATGTATTTTTGTATTATTTGTATCTATTTATTTGAAATACACGAAAGTTTGAAACAAAAGCGCTTAGTAAAATTTATCAGCCAAAGAAATTCTCACCGTAAAAATATTGTAGGCACAGCCTGTGTTATTGATCATATTTAAGGGATAAGCTAAATAATTAAATAAACGTTCAACACTTTTCAACGTTCAAAAAGGTAAAGAAAGGAAACAAGAAAAACCGCACTTGTGGTTATGCAAACAAAAATACGCCCTGGGTACAATATGCAACAGGGATAAAAGCGATGATGAAAATGTATGAGGTCACTCGAATTAAAGCATCAAGCGTACCGAGTTAGATTTTTCACCATTTTTGCGTTTAAATTCTTTTTCTCCTTCAGTCAGTTTTTGTTTTTGTTTTTTTTTTGTTTTTTTGTAAAAAAGATAAATGACGATTAAAAACGTCAGTCTTTCTTGATACAACCCGGCCCCTATTATGTTAATTTTTTTCTTTCTACACGCGAGCTGTGACTAAAAGAAGAAGCAAATGGTTAATTTGATTACTGAAACCAAAGACCAACTGGTCCACGGTCCTCCCTCCACGCGCCTAGAAAGGGAAAAGAAGGCATCGCGAGGAATTAATCTAATAACATACAAAGGGCCGAGAAAAGTCCTTTCTGATATTTTGCCGAGGCAAATACAATTATAGCTTTTACCATCCGTTTCCCCTATTCAAACAGCTCTTTATTCTCATGATCTGTGGTCCACCAGCTACCGAAACGCCCATCTTTTATATTTTCAACATCTCTTTTCATACTATCAACTGGTTCTGCGATCTGTTGGGCGGACTAAAATGTCAACGTTAAACCTTTGATATTACTGTTTGAATGAGCGACCTGTCCACCTCCAAGCTTAAAGAAAGCATGCACACAATTTTGAGGGCGCGCGCAGTTCTATTTGGGTCCACTTGGCAATAATCTGTGATAAATCAGTAAAATCAACTTGCACTGGGATAATACCGTTAACGGGTCAATAGTACGAAGTATTCTAAATTGAGCCCTATTCTTACAGCAAATCGTAAAACTGTACGTTATCAGTGATTAACAGTGTGATAATGATTCAATAACCGTAATTTAGAAGGTTATTTGTGATTGAATGACTTATAAATAACAGCGTCCATATGGCTCAACTTAAATAAATCAAATAACTACGGGGCTCACAAGATCCTAAATCTCTGGTTGCAAAGTGGCTGACAATAGGGGTGTAAGTTCAGAAGGCTCTTCATTTTCTACACACCCGCTCTGTGTTGCTCTGTGGTGGTGGAATGCGGGTCGGCAGGAGGGCAAAAGGAAAAACAAAATGCCTTTGTATGTGGATGGATAAGACGAATCAGCCCAAAAAAAAAAAAAAACAATAGAAAAAAAGAGGAGTGAATAAGAAGGGAGGCCAGAGGGGTGGGACTGCTGTCAGATCGAACATAACGTCTCACTTTAATGTTGAGGAAAACCTCAAAGTATCAGAGGGGAAATGAATATGGTTCTCTTTGTGGTATCAAATGTTTGCTTCTTTTATTATTAATCTAAGCGTTTTTTAATTAAAATAAATGTATTAATTTGGATTTGTTAATTTATTTTAAATCGGTTGTATTAATGTATTTTCAGATGTATCTTGGTTCATTTTCGATCACATTGTTATAGTAGAATCGATTTATTTGTTTATATTTGAATTACGTAAGCGTTGTTAAATAAGTTTTCTAAGCATTGTTCAGACTGATAATTTGCTAAAAACCTGTGGTAGGCAACAATACAAGACTATATAAATAACAAAACCGGCAACAATACAAGACTATATAAAGAACATAATAAAATAAAAATTCTTTCCCTTCTTTTTTTAAAAATTAACATTTACAAATAAACAATATACTGACATACTTTTAAAATTTTATTGTTATCATTATTTACACCAAAATAGAAGTAATGATGCCACTGGTGTGCCAACCTATACGCTCGCGGTGGGATGCATTTGCTGAATATAGCTATGCAGCAAGTTTATTGTTCAGGTTTCACACTAAATCAAGCTTTCCATAAATGTCAGGTAAATGGTTAACTTTTGGTTTAAACTCACCTCTAGAATGCTTTATTAATATAAATATGAAAATAGTACAATATCAAAAAAATCTAATTTGCTAATTCTAAGGATGGTGACGCTGACTTTTTTTCTTTCTTTTTTTTAAAAAACAATACCTTATATTTACAATTACAGATACAATCACTTGCCTTTTTTGAGAATAGGCCAAAATCCACGTTATATGTAAAACGGTCCATAGGCTGTGTATCCGGGATGGCGGATCATCCTATCCTTTCCTTATGGCCACTCAACTCAAGGCCTTCCCAAGTGACCACTATGATGCCTGGCCTTCAGAGAAGCGGATTAGCATAAAAATCTTATTCTGCGGGGACAGTATTAGCAAACATATTACCCTCTAACGCGGCTCTGGCCCCGCCGAGATCCTGTGCTCGGAATCAATTACGAAATTACTTCAACCTCTAAGTCGACATTAACGGGAGAAGAAATGCCATCGACCGGACCCAAATAAGATTTTGAAAAGATGTGATTATTTAATCTCTTGCTAGTGTTTAAGAATTTGATTCATAAAATTGTCTAAAATGAGATGGAATTCAATTCTTATCGGAGTCCCCTGTCATCGTTTCATCCCGTGCTGTGTAACGCTGGTTTAACAGTGGCCCTCATTAGATTCCACCAAATCTAGCACTGTCCGGCGGAAAGGAAGGCCTACATCGACTCTCAAAATGCTCTCCTAATAAAGATGTGGTCTTGGGCATAGCGCGATACCATGTATCTGTTATTGATGTAATTTTTGTCACGCATTTAGCATTTGGTGTTTCAATTTCTAATTACTCTGAAAGTTCACCGCTACATGATATAACCAGTTTTAACAGATTTTGGTACTGTTTTGAGGAAGATGCATAAATAAAATAAAACTGATTTATTTCAGTGCTTCTGTTCATCTTAAGTGACTCTTTTAAGTTGTCTATCAACGTTTACGAAGCATAGCTGTTTATTTTAAAATGGCTTAAGAAGACCGGCAGGGTCATTCGTACAAACGAGGCCAAACCAGTGAGTGGGGGCATATTTTATTAAACACACTGGCATTGTTGTCCACGTTAAGCAATTGACAATTATTAGCCCCGATCTCATAAATCAGCCGGCAGGCCGTTATAATGGTTGAATAGAATGGCCGATGAAGCTCGGGTCACTGTCATTAACCAGAGCCCGTCTCCATGAGGCTACACAAGCAGGCTGGTCGGCCCCCCGAAGGCATTTGGGTCTCTGTAGGACCTGCTGGCTTAATATCGCCCGTGTGCTGACATAAATGCTTAATCACACATGCATTAGCAGAAGACAGCGGGCTATTGTATGGAGCGAAGGTTTACTGGAATTAAGCGATTAATGACCAGTTACGTTAAATGGGACACAGCAGCACATCAAGAATGACTGAGTGTTTTTTAATGTTTTTTTTTTTTTTTTTTTTTTTTTTTTT